>JANSTQ010028566.1:0-15997 GCA_026167885.1 Bergia puertoricense | reverse complement strand
GCGAAAAGTAGAAGTCGAGTCTACTTTCTGCAACATCATTTCGCAACTTGCAACAGAGAATTTTGTTGCGTGACAAGCCGCAATGTTATGCTACAAGTTGGACAAAAATGTTGCTTGTATCACTGCACCTTAAAATAGAGCGTTTGTGCCTATCAGTTACGAACTGGTTAGTGCATTTAGATTTCACACTTGCGAAAAACTCCGGTGTTGGTTAGACTAGTAGTCCCAAATTTTCCTATTGAGTTTGTCGAGCTAAAAATAAATCGCGCAAGATATCGATAGTGGACGAGCCTTTGAGAGAGGACTGGGGCGAGAAGAGAGAAAAATACTTTTCTATTCTCTCCCTTCGCTTCTCCTGTTTCTCTCGCACCAGCCTCCGCGCGCCGGCTTTCGCGATTTCTTTTCCGCCGCTCGACGGATTCATGAGGAAAAATAGGGACTATTCGTGGTCTATGTGTTGGTACGTAAGACATTAATCAGTGTGGCATTTATTTCCGAGCGCTCCCACTATGATGCTGCTGACTATTGACTATATAACCAATCGACACCTAGTAGAGTCTTCTCTGTTTCACTTGTTTTCCTTGTGTCTTTTAGCTTTTTAAGAAACTCTTTATTTTCGTTACATTTTTTTATCGGGTTGTTTATCTCTGAAATTGTATTCTTGACAATGCCAAATATGCTAACTCATTGCATTTCAGACGACAATCTTAAGTCTCTTTTTAACGTTACAAATATATGTGTATTAGACAGACGTCGTTAAAACATATTGGTATTGTTGAGTTAAACAATGCCTAAATAATGAACTATGTTTACAACCTCCCCCCCCCCACCAAATCCCTTCCCACTATTTAATGTTGACTAAGTTGATCACTCAAAGCCCTGATGTTGTTTGCCACCATCTGGAGTATTAACATTGAACAGGAGAAGTATTATTAACTATCGATTTTGAGGTATCTTAGTTTATGATTGTATCCAAGCAATATTGTCCAGAATTAAATGTAGCTGCTTTATCATGTACAATGGCTTCTTTCTTCCTACTTTCATTGGAAGTATGTTTATTTGATTAATTATTTACTTAATTCGTTAGTTTAATTTATTCAGCTGGTCCAGTTTAGCTCTACTGGTTTAGATAGAGCCCTGTACAATCTGAAGAAAAAATAAATAAATAAATAAATAAATATAAAATCAAAATCGAAGTACAAATAAAAAAATATAATAAAGTTGAAAACTGAGTCAAGAAAACTTTAAAAGTCATATCATGGTGAGGATAGAAATAATTATTAACAAACTGTTTAAAACGGGGGAAGAGGGTTCTGGTCTGATATTAGAAGGGTGAAGGTTCATTGTTTTTACTGCATTGTTTTTATTGCATTTAAAAAAACTTGAAACGTAAAGGTTTGCTGAAGAGGCAAGTGGAACAGATCTTTATTTCGGATATTATAGTTGTGGTTTTTGACGAAATTTCCATTATTGTAGCAACGTCGAGGACGTATGTCTTTACGCCCTATCGCTGCACAGTACGCTTCGTTGGTTTTATTGTTTATCAGCCAATCACGTGCTTCATTGAGGTGGATGATTGACAGGCTGAGACCCTCAGTCTCTGGATATAGGCTCGCTCTGTGTTTAAGGTTACTATTTTTAGCAACTGTTAGATTTAGCGATTCGATCTGCATGAGCAACATTTGGCGACTATTATTTTAGCAATTTTACGAAAAACTAGCCATATCTTGTAAACAATTTTTATTGAACATATAAAAAGATGGAATAATGAGTTCAGTAAAAGAACAAATTTACTTCAGTTTAGTTAAACGAACATTAATTTTAAAAAATATAACAATACTTACACTGATAGTGCAACCACGGATATAAATATTTGTTAATAGCGGCATCATTTTAAAAGGACTTTTTCACGGCTTTGCGCATGCTCAGGGGATTTATTGCCAAAAAACCTGTTTCAAGCTACAATATCTATCAATAGACACTGCTCAGACAACAATCTAAGTTTTTCAAGAAGTAAATGCTATGGATGGGCTGTTTTAAGAGGCGATTAAGTTGGATTGTAGTTGTCAGTTCTTGTGTTCCGGGCCCGGCGAAACACAATGTAATAAATTGTTTTAAAATGCATAAAGCCTTAGCAAAAGTGATCGATTCATGTCTTTTTAGTGGATTAAGACGCTTTCTTTTAAGATTATTTGGATAAATAACGTGAAAATTTAACTTCTGAAAAAGAGAAGATCCATTGATTCAGCCATGAAAGAGCCACTTTAACCCTATCTGGACCGGGCCCGAGAACCACAAAAATGCCCGGGCCAGATAGGGTTAAAGCGGTTCTTTCATGGCTGAATCAATGGATCTTCTCTTTTTCAGAAGTTAAATTTTAACGTTATTTATCCAAATAATCTTGCTCGCGGCCACTTTTCTCAAGAAGCATTAAGGCTATACCAACCAAACTTGGCACACTAATTAATTGAGGCATTACCAGATGATCAATTAACTAATTAACCTTTTGTAACGTCATATGACGTCACAGGACGCCATTTTATATTTCACGGCCGCCAACTTGGATTTTTTTTAAAAGTCCCATAAATCAGCGAAAAAGTTCAAAATATGTTTGAAAACATTGAAAATACATTTGAAACGCGCAAATTGATAATTCTAATTAAATGGGACAAAAACAGCACGTCAAATGATTCCCCAATAAATATTGGAAAAAGTCACCAAATATCGTTGCTGTATCTACAACGGCTGCTGAGTTATAGTGGTTTGAAGTTGGCGCGGGCACTTTCTGCCCCCTCCCCCCCCCCGGGGCTAGATAGGGTTAAGAAAGAACTCATTCGATCATATTTAATTGGTTTTCCCTTGGGGAAAGGTGGGTGTCAAATTTGACTACGGGCTTTAGGATAACAGTGGTTTATCGTCAATGAAAATATTTTTTTAAAAATGATATCCTTAAGCCTCTGATGTGTTTTGTTTCTCTGTTTATTAGCCTCACTTTTAAGAGTGCAAAGCTGCATTCAAACAATTCCTCTTCAAGCCCGACCCATTTGATTAAGGCACAGCTAATCACGCGGCCAAACGGTCAGTTTGACATAATAGCAATAGCAACCTTAAGGTAAATAAAGCACATGAATATTTAATATATCTTTGCATATGTTGACACAGCAGATGTACTCGTCACACGCTTTTCCTATTGTTTTAATGGTATATTAGAAATAAACTGTTCCGTCAGACAGCCTTTTAGCGCATTTATAGTTCTGTAACAAAAGTGTAACAAAAAAAGTAATAAAAACTGAACAAATATAGAAAGGTAGTGAAAACAGTTCAAAATAAGCGTAAACTGAATTCTACCAGTAGGTAACCTCAGGGTAAATAGATAGTGCATTATAGATTATTTCTTTTTAAACTGGGAATTGACAGGAAATGCACATTATTTGATCTACTTGCTTTAATATAAATAACACATGGTATGCTACTGTCTAACACTTTTAAAGGGAAAGGAAGAGAACTTGCTTAAATGTGCTTAAGGGTAAAACTTAAGCGATCAATTTAATTGCACCGTGAACAAATATTACAGTAGCAATATTACATTCAAAAACTGTGTTTGCATAATTATAAACGGTGGCGTCATCCAGTTAACGTCAAAAATAATTTCATATTTCATAGTTGGACCACCGATGCTGTAAGTTTTATTTTGATTGCTTAAAGCTTCACTTTTAAGCCAGAAAATCCTTGGAGGCCAATTTGAATGTAGCTGAAAAAGCCACAGATCCAGGCTTTTCCAAGACGAAGCTTAAATAATGTAATCCTACCGATCAGAAAGATCGGTTACGAAGCAGTTGTGAAGTAGGGCATTACTCCTATTTGTTAGCCATTGTTAACAAGTCCTTCTTTGACGCCAAACCGAAAACGTACTGTGCTAACGAAACCAGATGATCGCCTCTCACGTGCTAGGAACACCTGACTGAATTCATCATTTGGCACCATCCCAGAAAATCGCGCGCGCACAAATTGGTCTCAAAATGGCCGCAATTTTACATTTCAGTCGTTGGTTTTGAAACAGTTCTAAGTACTATCAAAACTCAGTTATCTTTGAATACATTTATCAGCTAAAGTTGTACATAGGCTAAAAAGCAACTTCTTTGTTAAATGTAATTACCTGAACTTGTCTGTTTAATAGTTCATTTTACGGAATTTGTTTCTTTAGCAAAACGAGAAAACATCAACAATCGTTACTAATCTTGCAGCGCGTTCTGGGATGGTGCCTTTGAGAAGACCTGAAAGCGCGCGCTGATTGGCTTAGTCCAAGCACGTGATAAATGTCCGATTACCTGGAGGCTTATTTTATTAGGCTAAACTTGAAAGCTCCGGCTAACGCAAAATAGAAATGTGGAAACTAGACCGCAAACAAACTCACAAAACAGCTTGTTTGCCATTTTTGACTACTCTGTCGGCGAACCTAAACATTTTCTTTTAGAAGAATAAAAAGAGCTTAGTTTTTAATTGAAGTTTTTGCCCGCTATCTTGAAGTACCACATTGATACGCCAATACGGCTGCCACATCCTAATTATAAATACAATAAACTTATCAAGTTTTATTTGTCTAAAAACTCAATTTCAAAATATCCTATTTCTCCAGAGTTTTGGTTTACTTTTTTTGTATACTCTGTACCGAACTTTTAAAATATTGTAATAAAACCAGTTTTTTTTTTCTTGGACAAAAATTTTTGCATGAAAACGATCCATTGGTGAACGCGACAGTAAAGAAACTTGCCACTGTTCTGATCGATATTTTGAATTTTTGAGAATGCAGGAGCTCGTCGGGGAATTGCGCAGAGGATCTTAAGTGTTACTTGAAAGGAAACGAAACCTTCAAGCAAATCAAGACCACCAAAGGAGAAGCGATCGATAGAGTGACAAACGTTAGCAGTTTTTGCATCGACCCAATGAAAAGCTGCTTTGGTTTTCGAGCAAGCGAGCATCCTTCAAAATTTTGCGAGCAATTCGAGCAGGAGCCGATTTTTGCGAGTATTTTAGAATTTTGTAGGGCCATTCAAGAGCCCTTGGTTTGTAGTCTGAAATTCTGGCTAATCGTTGCAACGAGTTTTCGTGTTTAAATTGGGGTTACAGGGCTAATTTCTAACTAGTTTCACTGACAGGTTATGTATCACTTCCGATCTGCGATGAACTGACAGTAAATGCAGAAAAGACTGTAAATGTATGCACGCCCACGTGTTGATGTGAAAGCCTGTGTTGACAGTTGAATGCGATAAAATAAAAAAACTTTAATCAGGAAATTAATTCAGTGTGAGTTGCCGCTGTTGTCCTCAGTAAAAAGGTTTTCTGCGGGCCTTAATGAATGCTCGTTCTCTGTACCACAGAATGTTCGTAGTAAAGAGGTTATTTTCAAGTTGAATGAGTCGAATTGTCCGTAATAGAGAGGTGTCCGTTTTATAAAGGTGTCCGTATCGAGAGTTCAGGATTCACCTGTAATTGTCAGTCATAAATTATGCAGCATTCAACGACAAAAAGAACAGCCTTTTCCTGTTCAATTTGAAACGGCAAAAAGAGGGAGGCTTATCCAGAGCCGTAGTCACATTTTTGCTGTGAATTTTCATGTTTCTGGTGGCTCGCTAGCAGCCGATTTTGTCCATTTCATAGTAACTGTTTTCCAATTTTCTCATAAACAAAAACACATTTTGCCAAATGGATTGCAGTCCAGTTTAGCTGTTGAACAATCCTTAATAATGAAACAAATATAAACGAAACACGTTTTGTGTAAGTGTGGCTATGAATTTTAATTTTTTTTCGATATTTATATAGACACATCTTCTTAAGAAAGTTCAGCCTCTGGACCAGTCTAAAAATTGCCTTCGTATAAAAAGGAGTTACGTAGTCTATAGTGATTCATAACGTTCTGTGACTCAGAAAAGTAAACACCTGGTGGAGCCAATTTCAGTATTTATGGATTCATAAAACTTCCTTAAAATTTAATTCAAATTGTCATTCAGTTCGGAAATGAAAAAGTGCCATGTACAGAATGGAAACGTTATTTAAAATAAGTTATTAGCGCTAATTTTTATATTGAAATTCAGTGTTCAATCTTGAAACTGTAAGATAGAAAATACTGAATAAAAATATATTGTCCAAACGTTTCAAGAGGTAATTCTCTCTTCATCAGTGGTCTGTAATGTACTGTGTGCAGAAAAACTGGCGTCAGTATTCTTTGCAACCCCACTGATTAACATTTATCGTTCCATTCTGGTTTATATTCTGCCAGTCGTTCTGCCAGTCGTTCTGCCACTGATGAAGAGAGAAGTATCTCTCGATACGTTTGGACTTTTTATATTTAACTTGGTCTTTTATATATATATTTTTTATTTTACAGGGTTTTTTTTACAATTTTAAGTCAGAGATGACCTTGTAATTTTAATATACAAATAGTCACCTTTTTATCTTTATTTTATAACCAGCTGGCTTTACATGAAATAATACGTTTCTTGTTTCTTAATGACGCACAAACTTTCTTGAATAAACCGGAAAAGTGAAAAAATTCACTTGAGAGAGGTATAATGGGGACTTTTCTTGACAGGGAAATAATTTATTAGTATTTTTACAGTGCACGTGGACTGTGCTTTTACCTCACGGTTTTTCAGTTGATTAACAGAACTGTCCACTTGGTTGCCAGCTATCAAACTTAAGGAAAACTGGACTGATATTTTGCTTCCGATCAGGTAAAAAATTGGCAGACGGCACAATTCTGTTAACATCCAAAATTTTAAGTTTCCTGGCACATTATAGAATCTCTTATTACGATCGGAAGAATGATTCAAATTATTGTAAACAAAATAAATCGTAACTAATTGATTGAACAAGCGTGCAATATATCATGGAATAGTATTCCAATATACCTGAGATAAATGGCTCGACTGTCCTATTTAAATTCGGTATTGAAGCAAGTGTAAAAACGTCAGTAAGATTACTGACAGCAAGACACGCAACTCTGCACTTGTGTATTTCCAGAACTGAAGTGTTTGTGAACATTGCCTCGAAGTTAAGCAAGATTACTAAGGAACTTTCAACAAGAAAGAATTTTAATTTCAAATTTTTCATTCAGTGATACTTGAAGTCGGCAGACGAAATGGAAAACAGTACAACGTTTCCTTCACTGGCCTTCTATCGTTGCAACGCTTTCAACTTGTCCTTGGCTGTTTTGTACGTATCACTGGGTATCTTTGGGATCATTAGCAACTCCATAGTTGTTGTGATTGTTTGTAAAACAAAATCCATGCACACCTCAGTAAACGCTATGCTCGCGAATATCGCGGTGGCCGACATACTAACTGTACTCTGGTGTATTGCACTCTACATTATTAGTTTTACCGGCTCACATCCCGGTGGCAATGCGGGCAACTATCTTTGTAAGTCGTTGACTGGTTACGGATCTGCAAGTCTCACAGTGACTGTTTCGGCAGTTTCGTTAGCTATTGTGGCTATAGAACGCTACCAGGCCGTATGCCGTCCATATCACACAACTGTTCTCAAATTTGAAACAGTTCCGTATGCAGTTGCCACGACATGGATCCTTGGATTGTTTTTGGCCATACCAGCCATCGCACTTAGTCACTACGACGAAGACCTTCAAAGATGTCTTGATCCCTGGACTCTGGAGTTAGCCCCAAAGATGATACTGTACTTCACCTGTCTATTAGTTTTCTTTGGAATTCCTCTTTTTAGTATCCTCTTCTTCTGTTATTTTCAAATATTGAGGGGCATTTACTTTACAAATACTGTGTTTGCACAAGCTCCAAACGGTAGAGAGGACTACAACTCGAAGCGTAGATTAGCAAGACTTTCTCTTCCAGTGACCGCCGCCTTTTTTCTTTGTTATTTCCCTTTCTGTACTTTTAGTTATATTTTGTCATTCACAGCGCCCATTGATATCCAAGTTAACTACGGAACTTATTATATTTTATATAGAATATTTTACTTTGTTCTGTTTCTTAACTCGATTTCAAATCCTATTTTGTATACCTCTCAGAGTTCGAATTATAGAGAAAACTTTAAGAAGCTTTTTGGCAATCTTTTATCTTCTGCAAATCAATCTGAAAATAGAAATGCAGTGGTGGCACCAGGAGTTTGGTAAAAGAGTTTGGATTTTCAAGGGCTGGAAATGCGTCTTCCACTAATTTCAGCAGAGTTTTCTACAATCTACGATTGAAATGGGGCTTCGTTCGCCGAGAATCTCCAACCCCTGTATATCACAGTGTCTTCACTTAAAATTTGTTCCGCTTTTTCTTGTATAACAAAAAACTGACATGTATATAAGAGGACACGCCTAAGGCACTTCATGGTCATTACAATGAAAAATGGCTAACATCAATAATCTGTATAACAAGGAAAATGTCTTAATAAAAGAAAATGGTTTAGAAAATGATAGATAATTTATCATTTATCTCTCCAAAACTTAGATTGGAATCCGAACAGTGTATGTTTAGAGATATTTTGGCTTAAAGCAGGATTTTGTCAATAAATCCCAAGCATGCGCAAAGCTGTGAAAGAGCCCTTTCAATTAATTAACTTTACTATGGAACAGCCTTTTAAGATTTTTAGGTTTTGTTAATTTTTCCTAAATGGTTAAGGATTTTTCTAATAAAAGAATTTTGGACGCTTAAACTAAGAAATCAGACCAAAATAAAACGGCGTCAAATAGAGCAAATGAAAGTGTCAATAAATCTGAAACACCCTTTCGCCTAAGTTCATGGTAAAGGAAACTCTTGTTTTAACATCTATGTGTAATTGTATCACTTCTTAAGTTAGAGTAGTATTTCTAGCGTATAATTAATCAAATGGAAGAAAACGCCTGTTGAGCGTTCACTCAGCTGTTGAGCGTTCACTCAGCTTGAACTTACAGTCAAGACGGTTTGTTATATTCCTCTGAGAACTACAAGAAACTGCTTTTAATATTATGGTCTTCTGAGAACGGTCCTCTTTATGTTTAAACTTGCAAATCACTTGCAAGTCTCATCGAATAATGGAATTTTGCAAACTCTTGCCCCACTTAAAGTTATGAACTTCCATTTGAGTATTATTGCTCAAAGAAGCAGATTCTTCTTTCATTCAAAAAGTTTTGCCATTCTTTTCATTTTAATTCAAATAATAGGCAATCACACTTTGATTCGTGTTCCTCACAATTTTTCCACTTTCCAACAAGACCACCGGCTACACAGGCTGGAAAGTACCGCAAAAGTGTTGCTAGGCTTCAAGTTTTTGTCAGCGGTAATTACTGAAGCATAGCTTAGTAAGGAGTTCAGTAATAAAAGCCACCAGTTCCTCTTCCAAGTAATTTCTTTTTTTTATGCCAACTTCGTCTGTTACAGGTAGTTATTTCAGACAAACCCATTTTTGGTACAGTTAAAAACAAGAAAATAGATAAATGAAGTTTTGCTTTGGTACGGTAATGGATCCTACAGTATTTTTAGAACTAGTAATAATTGTGGATCGATTTTTAAAGTGCGCTCGATCCGCAGTAATATAATATTTTTTATTGTATTGGTTACCCAGATATACTCAGAGATTAGAAGAGTGGTGGGGTGTTTTCTTGCGGTTTAAGAACCTGTTGCAAAGTTTAACACAACAATAAGCTTAAATAACTCAACAACTTGATAATAGATTTAACGTGTAATCCCCTGTGCGCTCCCTCTTGGCCTTTTTTAAAGTGATTGGGTACAAATCTGTATCCGCGGGATTTCATTAAACCAGCTGAATTCGAGAATCTCGCATGAAATCGAGGCTAGTTTTCAGCCAGTCCAAGGTGGCGCCCGAACCCTAAAATAGCATAGCATCCAGATCGATTCGAAAGAAGCGACGCGATTAGTATGCATTCTCCTTCGTTGAACGCAATAACTGAAATTGAGGGAAGAAAGATTCCAAAACGTTTTATTTCTAAAGATATATAACTTTTGCATTGGAGAGGTGGGATAGGGGTCCACAAAACTCACCATTTTCAGGAAGATGTTCACAATAACGTAGTGTATTTTACAATAATAGATATATACATATATTGTACGTGACGAGGTGTCTTGTTAATAAGTCTATAGGCTTTTATTATATACAAGACATCTCAACTTTCTATATTTATATAATAAAATTTCACCGATTAGCATATCCACAAAATATTAAAGAATACAAATCACTATATAAAGACGGAAAAAATAAATTATAAAGTTCCAAGAAAAACTAATTAATGAAATTAAAAGCAAAAATACACAAACGCAGAATATGACTTGCTATGACTTGCTATATATGAGATTCTCATGTGAGGAATTATAAAACTTAGGACCACGAAATTTTATTGACAACCGCCTTACTGAAAAATAGTGTAGTGTCGAAAACTAATAGTTCCTTCAAGAATGCCTTATTTTAGTTCTGACAAGAGGGATGTAATATTTTTCGCAGTTTCTTGCGTGGCAATTAAGAGTTCCTTTAACTAAAACAAACATACTTTTAAATTCCTCTGGGAGCAAAATTAAATTTATGTAAATGCATAAATTGATCCGTTTGTAAGTTACAAATATCAGAAAATTTAAGCAAATTTAAACCTTTGAACAATATGCTAGTGTGCGCATCAAGTTGGCTTCAGTTTTACTTATAACTCTAATTGCAGGTATCTACAAAATAACTACACGAGAGAGATTGGTTGGTTAAGAGCCTGCCCAAACAACATTGCAAAACTGTAAGTAAAGATATACAAGATAAAAATATACTACTACTACTACTACTAATAATAATAATAATAATAATAATAGTAATAATAATAATAAAGGCTTTATTGTAGTTCCATTTATAGTACCGGTGTAGTGAATACTTGATTTACAAATAATATCTAGATTTAGATTCAGAAACCATAACTTCCAGAACAAGTGCTCATTCAATACTACTCCCAAGAAAACAGTCTGCTTAACACTTAGAATTTCTTTATTATCTGTTATTATCTTTCAATTGCCAAGGACTTATTTCCACACCAAGCTTTGCCTTACGCTCTTTGCTGAGTAGGAATGCAGCATAACTTGAAAGTGAGTTCACGATGCTAACGTGTTCATGTGTTCATGTGTCCAAATATTTTTAATTCACACATGGACTAATCTCAAAAGGGGTTGAAAAGTGTTCTGAAACAGTAGACAAGATTCGGAAATTTCAAAAATTTCGGACTCGATATGTTTGGTAATTGTTTTGGAATACCACTGATATCCTTGGAACGTTCTCAAAGTTGCTTAAATATGTTGGAAATCAGTTGAAAATGATAAACAAATGAAAAATTTTTTTGGCGAAATTGCATATTCTGTGTTCACAATGTTATCAGTTTTAGCGCATGTTAACGTTTGATCAAATTTTGCATTACAAATGTTGTTAGCATATCTGGTATGAACTAAGGACTTTTAAATAAATATTTGTCTTGAGCTAATTTGAAGAAAATTCGCCATAAAATAGTGAAACGTTTTAAATAAAAAAATAATTGCGCTTTTGCACAAAACGCCCCAGACGTGAATTTGAACAGATTAAGATAATATAAAAGTGCTTCTTGGTTCTCAGAGGAAGACAATAACTTGGCTTGGCTGAAAGTCATTTGAGTGAATATCAGAAGGCGTTTCTTCTTCCTAAAGTTGCCGTCACTTAATAATGAACTCTGGCGAGGCGTCATTTAGATTTACTGACTCTTCCTTTCGCTCTATTGACGCCAGTTCAGTACAAAGTACCCAGTTCACACAAACTAGCAAGTACAACACGGCATTGTGGAGAAAATAACAAACCAATTCAAACTGGTCTTTCGTCGGTGTTTCTACCAGATACTCAACTACAACAACAATCAACCTGATTTTAGTTGTGACTATACTTTCTAAAAAAATGAGTACAATCAAGCACAACAATTAAGTTTGGTAATTTTGCAACGTTTCAAGTTTAGTTCTTGTTTAGGTGACCACTTTATGCTAATTACTAAAGCCGATAGGCCACGAGTCAAAGAATCGGTTCCGTTTTTATTTTATTTTTGTTTCTATCTTACTTTTTTTATTTTCCGTGTCACAATCTTCCATAGGCTGGGCTACCAAGCCTATTTGCAGCGCGTGCGTAGTCACTGACCAGACAAGATGACTGCTTTGAAAAGCTGAGAGTTTGAATATTCACGAAAGAAAGTATTTCGGGAAGTCTTAAAAAGACCCAGTGCTTCTGCGTCTAAAAGACAAAGTAGTGAATGAACTCGAACCTTGAGCACCGAAGCAGTGATTGCCAGATCAGACGAACATTATGGAATGTGGTCGATCGCGATCTGGAATTTAGAAGTTCTGCGATTGCATTTTCACCTCCGTGGCAAATGTTGTATGTGCGAGGGAACAACTGACACTGACAGCAACGATGGTCATAATATGAGCTCTGGAAGACAACCTCGATGCACTAGGAACTTTTTGAAATTTAAGATCTCTAAAATGTATTTATATTTTGAAGCAAAACTGAATGACTCTCAATGCCAACGTTGCCCACAGCCATCAAATTCAAGATATACTCTGCATGGGAAATGCAACATTTGAAATACAATGCAACGATTTATACGGCGATTGCGGGTCTACACTATGCGGGTCAGACTCGCCTGAGGCTGAGGACTTGAATATGGAAGTGGAGTTTGTGATTATCCAATAAGTCTTGAATATTTTCATTTGGTATATATCCATTTGTCTTGTCTGTATGAAGTTATGGTGCTTGGCACGGCTCATGTGTCCAAATATTTTTAACTCACACAAGGTTTCAAATTATTTTTGCTTGCTCAGTATACCATATATATCATAGAGCTAAAATATAAGTAAAACATTTAAAATCACAATGTCATTTGTAGCCAGATGGCTTGGCATAAGAGTTAAAACTTGCAAAGCCTAAAAATAAAATCAACAGAAACCCCTAGTTTTCTGAATGTCTCAAGTGCCACCTAAGAATGTATGGTGGGTGTTAATATTCGAATTGGTTCTTATTTTAAAGTTCTGTCATGCTTAGCAAAGGGACACTTATTTGAAGGGAATTTGCGAACGCTTAATTAAAATACTATCATTTACATGCTAGTGAATACGAACATTTGCTCAAATGTTTCTCATGGAAAACAATTTACTAGATTTTAAATAAGTGATGTAATAAGTGGGAGATACACAAACGTACAATATCAATAGAGTTTGCTCACTCTGTCAGTTTGAAAAAACTGAAGATGGACAACGCATACATGTTTTACTGTACATAATCAACTGAGAAATTGCCTTTATTTATAATTAATGTATTTGTGCATGAACATTATTGGTTTCTGGATTCAAAATGTTAAAATGAATTTATAAAGACAACGTGATGTTGTCGAAACGTCGATTTAATTAATGTATTGTTTAAGAGAATGGAACTCTTCTGCTACAACAGTCACAAATGATAATTTTTCACTTTATTTACTCACGGTTGCTCAATCCTAAACATACGGTCCAGCTAATTGTATTTTGGAATGCCATGAGTCACGGAAAAGCAAAATAATCCTTAATATAGAAAATTGCTGATACTCTTACTGTTGGTCTTTACTGTTATAAAATTGTTTTTGTACTGCATTTAAACAACTATTTGTAGCTTTCTATTAATCCTAAGTTATGCTTTGGTAATACTTGTAAATTTAAGTCATGTCAATAAAACTTTTAAAATTTGTTGTTGCTGTATGTTCAAATACCGCACTTTATTTTCTATGACTTCATTAAAAGAAGACATGGCACCAGTGACGGAAGTAATAGCCAGTGATCAGTAATTATTGACCATATTTCACCAATGGAAAATTAATTACCTAAATGGTGGAGTTAAATAATAAGAAAGCTAATGGGGGATACGGAGCTAACGAATCTGTCACAGTACATGCAGCAATAAAACTACCGATCAAGTTGCCATCCCGAGCCACAGAATCATATAAGTATTTAAAGCAATTTCCTTTTTGTTCCTCCCAAAATTGTTTTTAGATACTGTACCGTTGGTTCTTATATATGGCCTAATTTACTGTTTGTACACTTGTAGTAAAATTTGATCAAATTTGTTTTCCTATTGGTGTTTGTTGATTTGTGTGAAAGGGGTGCTCAGCAGAAACTATTTATCTGAGCAAATGTGAGTACCAAAAAGCCCATTATAATTTGAAATCATGCATAGTCAGCCATGAAGTATAACACAAACATAACACTACATGTTTTCCAAGTTCGCTGTTGAGTACTATGGACACGATATATTTTTGCCTTTGAATTATTTGATCAGTAGTGCGAAATAATGGCCAATCGTATTGACTAGTGCATGATGGGCATTAAATACTTAATTGCTTGGCTTGATCATGAAAGAAAATCACCTCGGCCCGAGTATAGGCTAGTGCATTAACCTCTTGTTGAAAAAGAGTTTTCAAACAGGAGAGCAGGTGTTCCCCGTATTGAAGGGACCATGCATGTAATGAACGTGTATGATTGGACTCTTCTAGGGAAGTCAGCAGATGGAGTGTCAATTGCTTCCTTAATTTTACTCAAGTTTAAAACAGACACAATAAATTCTCAATGCCTTTCTTGTTTTTATTCGCAAGGTAGAATGCTTCGTTCTACTGCCATGAGGCTGAAGAGATGAAGCCTTCTTAAAAATTCTGAAAGCACTAAAAGTTATTTACCGCAGCAAAATTGACCTGTGTAGTAACTGATAACGAAAAAACAATTTGTAAATGTCGCGTCCAATTGATCATGACGTTCGAGTTTGTTTTTTTTTCAATCTTTTAATTATTTTATTCAAGCCACGATTGCGAATCTAAAACTAATCCTAAGCATATTTCTATGTATGTGTAGCTAGTCATTAGCTTATAAAACGTACACAAATTAAAAGTACAAACGCAGAACTGGAAAAGGGCTTCTTTTTATCTTTGTTACGAAGGAAAACGTTTTCAACTCTAAGAAAGTATATGTTTTCACTTCTTACACGCTCTTCTGTTATCCAGTTTTATGCTCTCTTAATTTGACCTTTCATAATTACACAACCTACAGATGCCAAATGTAAAGTCACTGTGTGCTAGGAAATAACGTTTCTGAAGAAAAGTACAGACAAGCTGCTTTATGTGGCGAGAACTTCATAGTTATGTGTTAATTCGTCTGAACTTGTTATAGGCAACTACTGAGAGATAACCACAAAAAAAAGACAACAGCTTCAAACTTTTCATTCTTGAAAAGGCAAATAAATATATAATAAGCTTACCAAAGAAGAGAAAACTAAAACTTCCTATTTTTTTAAAGTCTGGAGGATTGTACATTAAACTAGGGCGTTGTCGCAGAATAACAGACCGACTAAAGGAAAACGTTCACTGCACAAAATTAAAGGCACCGTTTTCCTAAAGGAAAATGCGAAGAATATTTACATGAAACATCGGACAGAATTGTATGACATCATCCGGGATATTAACGGTTACTTCTGTTGGCTGTTTAAATATGCGCGCCTTTGAAAAGGTCACAATAAGAGAGAAAGAGGCCGTTTTCGGGCCAAGTGCGTCGCAAAATCGCGTAATTTCTAGCATTCAGAAATGCGTTTTGTTGAAACAAATAGGGGGCTTTTGAAGATGAAATGTATAGATATCTGGCAAGCCAATAAAATAAAGGAATTGTCAACGAAAAGTCTGGTTTTTTGAATTTGAAAACATGGTAAATTTTGACTTTGTTAGTATGAAAAGACTATCTCATTGATACTCCGATTCTTTGAAGGGGAACATTAGGGCCATGGACTAAAGGTTCCAGAATTAAACGAGCTTAAGTGACTTGTTGTTTGAAAGGCCCCATTTGTCGCCTTTCAGTTCTGCAACTAGTGAGGTAGAATGACTGTTTATCAGCTATTGATGTGTTAAAGTGCATAAATAACAGTGTTCAGTTGCTTACGAGATTCAGTCGAAACTCGTTCGTTACAACAAGTGCGCAACAAGTGTTCAAAT
>JANSTQ010028344.1:0-16007 GCA_026167885.1 Bergia puertoricense | reverse complement strand
GGGCACAGGAGGGACTCCCATACGAAAAGGATGGGGATGCTCATCAGAAAATTTCAATTGAACCCCTACAACTACCAATTTGGGTGTTGCTTAAGCTGAGTTTTACCCCTAAAAGGTACCATTAAGAGACTTAGCCTTTTTATATGGTCTCATGACTTTAAATTAAAGCTACACATACAATATGTAGTTCTGACATTTAATATGTGATATACGGTTCAGTTGACTGTGGCACTCCTAAAAAGGCACCATTTGTGTGCAAATGTAAAACTTTTGCTTGGAATACCCTAAGCAGTACCAAAATCCAGACTTTTAACCCTTAAGAGGTTTGACGAGCATCAATGCCCCTGTTAGTATGGGAGTCCCCCCTCCCCCTCCCTCCCTGTGTTGAAAGTAAAGTAATTTGGTAATGTTTGGGAGCAATGCAAAAATAATGTGTTGGCTACATGATATGAGTTCATGGCCACTAGCTGTAGTATTGCATGAAATCTAAAATCTCTTGCAAACAAAACATCACATAGTTATACATACCACCATACAATAAATAGCTTCTACTATGCTTTGCATCTCATCTCGTGTTATAAAACCATCTTTATCCAAGTCATACAGAGAGAATGCCCCTGGAACAGAATAGAAAAAAATGTGAATCTGCTCACAACAAACTCACTTATAAAACTGTTGCTGCAAGATCTGTCATGCATGAAATCTGAAATTGAATTACGACAAACAGAGAGGTCAGGGCAAACCCAATGTGCCAGAAACTTTAAGATAACCAATTAGAAAATTTGTTAAGTAAAAAAGTGCTAGCCTTTAAAAGACTGAATAAAAAGTAAGATGTACAGCACTTGACACCAATTTTATTTAGTTGGTTTAGGCCACACCGATTTAATTAGTTGGTTTACATATCTGTCGGTCCAGTTTTCTCAGAAATTGAAAAAAATCAACTTTGAGTTAAAAGGGGGAAAATAAACAGACTTTTCATTCAAAGATAGTGTGGCTGACAGTATTAATGGCAGAAAAGTACAAGTTTTATAATCTGTTGAGATGATCTTCTGAGATGTACATGTACTGTGTGTAAAGGCTGTACAGTATGGATGCTGTTTGAATCCCTAATTATCAAACTTTTAAAGCACACGTTTTGTATTGAAACAACCATATGTCTCATGGCTTCTTTTTTCCCTCCTCCAGCCCAAAATTTTTGACCCCCAAATCCTGTAAAACAACAAATTAAATTGGTGTGGCCAGTTGAGGTTCCATCTTCCCAAAAATATTTGCCAAAATAGGAAAAAAATTAAACAGTTTCAAAGTTCATTAACTTTAGACAAAAAGTTCCAACTGTAGAGAGTACAACAATCTTTAATTTTTAAAAACATGTAATTTTTTTAAATCAAATGAATGTATTTTTCTGTTTTTGGATCAGGCCAGCAAAAAAAGCAAAAAAAAGACAACAAAGAGAAAAATGCTTATTGATCAGTCAAAGTGGCCCATCATTGATCTACCTCACAATATGAACATTCAAACATTATCCCCTGCCTAGCTATCTCTAATTATTTTGACCAATAAAATACTAGTGTCAAATAACCTGAAAAATGTGCAGTTCCCAAGTTTAATGCTTAAGCTAACATAAAATGTAGTTCCCAAAAATACATATTAATAACATAAAATTCATCTAAATTAATTATTATTAATAATAATAATAATAATATATTAGTACTTACATTCTAATTTTTCATCAAGGCTTCCTCTTGACGTGATTGATAATGCCGTTATGAACTCTGTAAAGCTTATTGACCCATCCTGAGGCACAAAAACAGGTACTAACTTGTAAACAATAATTATAGTCAAAATTATTTCCGAGTTCAATACTGGCTGACTGAATAAATTATCACAATCTTATAAGATTTGTCAGATGATAAAACTACTGACAATAACTCATAAGTGAATTCTTATCAAGCACTCACTGAATTCTTATCAAAGACTTTAAACACAAATGCAGCAAACTTGGATGGATCTCCAAATGGAAAAAACTGCTGGTATATCTTCTGAAACTCCTGCAGGGTGAACAGATAACACTTCACTATTAGTAAATAACTTAAATAATTCAGAATACTCAGCTTAAGTACCCCATTTCTCTTCTCAATAAATCTAATATTGATGTTTAGACAGTCCATAAATCTTACATAGCTCTATTCAGATTAAACTCCAACCACTGTATTGCAACTTTTCCAAAAACTTACAAACTATACAATAATATATCTGTCCTGCGGTATAAAGGTTGATGGCAAGGAAGGTAACCACTCTACTTGGAAACATACTCGGCCTTTTAGGTTCATGTACTGGTAGTCACTGTATCATTAAAAAGATCGATCCACACGTAACTCCTAGTAAGATTTCACTATTTACTTTGCCCTATTTTAACTAGATAGGGAACATCTTGATATGTTCAAGTTAGGTCACTCTAGGAACTAGCCTGTTGTCATGGCAACCACACTTCGAAAGACACAGCTCTCCGTTTTAATTTCAACCATTTTAATATTTTTCACAAAGACTGTTTTACAATAAATAACTTTATCTAGTCGAGTAGAACATTTTCCTCACAAGTACAGGTACTGTATATACTATATAATTATATATATACTGTATGTATATATGGTACATGATTGAATGTTTACATATGGAGGCAATGGAGATATATCCAACTTCGTGTGCATGTGACGAGGAGAATCATCAATGGAAGCATCTTATTGGTTCAATATATGCGTGGGATTTGAAATGTATGGCATATTCTTAGACTTTTATTTTTATTTTCCCCTCTCTGATCTTAAGTTTTTGGCCTAAATGTTTGTAAAACAGGAAATTAAATTGGTTTGTCCTTAAATGAAAAAAAAAATCTGGGTTATGATACCATTCATGTGAGCCCCTTGCCAAGTCTCCTCCTGCATAATTTGACAGATATAAATGCACACAAAGATAAGAGAAAATAATATAAATCATTCATTGTGTGATATTTGTTGAGGTTTGGATCTTTGTATTGGAAAGATAACCTCTGGGTCTCTGAGGTTGTTCGAACTTCATACATAGTTTTACATTATGTCCATTCAGTTACCCTTTTCATTAATTTAACTTTTGTTTTCAAATAGGTGGAACAGTACAAAAATAGTCAACCACAATTACAGTAAATTGTGCATAATGTTGATTTGATGATTATTAACTACTGATAGAACTCTGTTCTTATTCACAACAAAGATGGTAATAAATACATTAAGTTATACTCTCTTATCAAGCAGTTTTCTCAATCAATTTATTGTACCCTGGAAGAAATCAATTATGACATCAAACTTACACCCAGATTACCACAACTAAATATAGTTTCAAAAACACAATGACAATATATAAATAATTACTTGAAATCACTTTAATTGCATGTTGTGTTAAACATAGGTTTTCTGCTTTTAAGGGACAAAAATTGTTTATTTATAAAACTGATGTCTCTCTCTTCAAGATAAAATTTCAAAACTAGCCAGTTTTTGGTAAAATATCAACAACTAGAAGATGCCAAATTAAATTAACCTGCAAAATAAAGATAACATCTGGGATTGTAACACAGCTGGACAGGTTCACCAAAGGTTCAAAACAACTCCTCCACAACCAAGAATGGTTAAAAGCTCAGCAGGAACAATAACTAGTGATATCAGTTCATCTTGAACCATGTCACCTGCTTTTGAACTGTGCTTATATTTATTATTTTATTCAAATGATAACCAATTCAGTAGACAAAACCATAATTGTAATACACAAGTATAATCAACCATATTGTTGAAAATATCAGACTACTTCTGCCTGTTTTCTTTCATAATTTATGATGAACAAATTGATAAAAGCAATAATTCAGTCTCTGGTTTTGATTTATGGAAGGCAACAACTCATGCACAGCAGAACTTTCTGTTTTCCTGCTGAGGAAAAAAACACTATGTCCTCGGTTTTTAAAATGAATATTCATATATTAAAATAATGATTACAAGTCACATGACATAAGCAACATCAGTACCATTCAGTCTGTTATATAATACAAACACAATTATGTATATTTCTAACAAATCCAAATATTTTACCTACATGACACATATTCTAAAATTCTCACAGCTTAAAATATTCAGTTAAAAAATTACAAAACAAGAAAATATATTTTTAATTGCAAACAGAGTGTATTCAATCTACGTAAAAGACGTTTTAAAATATTTAAAATATAAGTGATTGACATGTACACATGCTGTGAAAAGACTTATGCCAGCAGTTTTTAATGATACGAGAAGATAAATCTGTCACTTTGACAACAAACAAAATCTGACGCACAGATCACACATAATATTGCAAGTGAGCCCATTTATCTAACAAGTATCTTATTAGTCCGTCTGCAGGAGTAAAGTCACTTAGTCTTCTCCCGAAAGTCTCCTCAGTTTCTCAGTTACATGCTTATTTGTAATGTACAAAAGGTGCATTAAATATTCGAACTGTCCTTTAAAAATATAAAAATCCAATGTTTGAAAGTTCCGTCTTGCAACTAAAACAAATATATAAAACAAGAGAGAGCAAGTGGTGAAGCAGATTTAAATCATTTGGTAAAAAATATAACTCGAACTGGATAAAAAAGGTTGGCTTATAATTAATCCGATGACTATTAAAGGGCAACAAAACATGATTTAGTGGAAAACCTCCCAACAAATCTTTTAACCCTCAGGCGGGCTGCTAGATTTTAGAAAACATATTTTTCTAAATCAAAAAACAAAGTCTGAGGGTTCTGCGATGGGTGTGGTTGGACTTCCTCGATAATTTGGAGGCATAATTTTGAAGCCTTGTAAACCACAAGCTGAGACAAAAATTGAAGATCTACGAATTATCTGTCCGTTGTCATTGCTAAAGTCTGAGAATATTGACAGTTTTCCGTTTTACACTCGGCATTTTAAAAGCTTTAAAATTGTTTGAAATAATTTTACGGGTAATCGAACAAATATGACAAGATACAACACGGCTATTAAAAATCAGAAAACTGCTTTGATTTCCTTCTTGACTTCGCACTTGCCCAAGCCGCATATCAGATCAGAATCAATTATAGTTCTCACGAACACTGGCGCCATGTTTGCTTTGGGAACAAAACAGTGCTTACTGCGCAAACCTGATAAATTGAGATCTATCAACAAATGTAGGTCTACTTTTATCGCTGGCAGCTTGAGTATTTCAAAAATCTGATTTAGCATGAGTTTCGACAGCGAAAATTAGTTTTTCGAAGTTCATAGTAACAAAGAAAAATCCATACCTCTTGTTTCAGTTCTCCTGAGGGACAGTCTTTCATGAAATCCCTATACCTGGAAAACGAAAAGAGGGAGGTTTAATTTTAAGAATATCACCTACACTTGTCTCTTTGTCATTCAAATAATTCTGCAACAACGCATGGCACATCAAAAGCACGGTGTTTAAGAAAACGCTGAACCGTTTATTGCCGAAGCCACTGAGGGGGTTCACAAACATGTTACATTAGTAACAAATTGTAGAACTTGATAAAGTCATTATACGTGTAGATTAAAGCAAATCACCACCACTTACCACTTTTGCAGTTCTTTTTTATCAACTGTTCCAAGGGAAATAAACAGACAAAAATTGTCAAGAAATGTAAACAAAGAACAAGCAGCAGGCGGATTCTTGCACAAGGCACACGCTAAAAACACGTCAACCACGAGTTCGTACTCACAATAAGTGCATTTTTGTAGCTCTCTAATTTCTTCGGGAGTAAGTTTACTACCTTTATGCCCCATTCTGAACCAAATTAGCTAAAACACTCTTCAAAATTCAGCGTACAGATATTTCCATATCAACAAAACTTGACCACACTTCCTTCCCAGACCGCCATATTTGCATCTCTACACGCTACCAGTCCTCCAAACAACAGGTGAACGACGTGGCCTTAGTGACCCGGGAGAGGCAGGGGATTGGGATGAGATCGTCTCTCCCAAGTGAAGACGAGGTGAACAATTTCTAAGTTTATTATGCCAATCACAATATCTACTATTTCGTATTTTAAAAAGTAAAAGCATTTTGGCGTTTGGTCCATCGGATGGCGGGGTCTAAAATGTAGGTTGTAGGTTATGGGTTTGCAGGCTGGAGAAAAACATACTGAAGAAAAATTTATGATCAACGACGACTATAACTGAGATATAGGCTTATAGCTATGCTTTGCTTTGCTTTGTACTTTGCCTTTATTGTGACCTTGACGATCATGCTCTCTGTAAGAAACTCAGTAAATCAACAACACAGAACTGAATAAAAACGAGAACAGGAAAAGACAAAACAAATAAACAACTAAAAACCAACATCAAATCGGCAGCATACACACCATCTAATCCAATTAAGTGCAAAAGCGATAATGTGAGAGAGTGTTGAAGGATGATTTGTGGGGTTTTTTGCGGGCGGTCACATTTTTAATTCTCTCTCGTTTTGAAGCTTAAGCTTCAAATATAAGGAAAGAAAGAGCGGCCCACATTAACACTGTTGGACCAAATGGCGTCAACTAAACAGCCACGAAGAACAATAATGTAGCTGAACAGTTGAAAGTTGCCGAGTATTTGAATTGTACAGAAGATCAAAAATCTTTCCGAGAAACCCACGGAAATCCTGGGAGAGTTTGCAGCACTGAAAGGGGTCTATTTACAACCTAACAAAAATCGTTGTTGCTGCCATCTCAAAACGTCTATCTCTGATAATTGACTGATTTTTATCGCGTTCGGCAGTAGTAAGGGGGAATACCATCTCGCTCCAGCAAGTAGCTGCAATCTTGGCACCCCCGTGTAACATCCTATCCGTATCAATGGAAGTTTCGGGGCCGCTACCAACCACTCCCAAGTGTTAGGGTTATAATCAAGGTTGAGGTTAGGTTTAGGTTTAGGGAAGGGTAGGTGAGTTGTTTCCAAGAAACCTCTATTGATCCTAATATCCTCTATATGCAAATGTCGGTTGTTAACGTCCGATTACAAACGATAACGAGGCGGCATTTTTTTTCAGCACTGCATTTTGAATTAAGAACCTTTCATAATTAACTAAATTTTCATAAATGTAAAAACTGTATTTTTTATGCTACCCCTCCCCAGACCCCTTATACAAAAGTATACATAAAAGTTATTAAATTTAACATACTGCGGAATTCGAATCGACATGTAGTTTATTGTACTTTAAAAGTATAAACTGATATGTGATCCCTTCTCCTCTCCTAGAAGTACGGCTTCAGTAGCTTAAACGTTTTTCCATCAAACTTAAGTTGAGACTTGTCAAAATGTCGAATATTGTGAGTAGTTCCTTTTTATCAAACATATACTCAACCTCGTTCCCAGGGCTTTTCCCTAGCAAAATGAAGGGGAAAGCCCTGGGAACGAGGTTGACATATACTAGTATCTGGTGTAACTGTTGTTTCCATTTTGGTTCAGTTAACAAGGTTAGAAACGGACAACAGCCAGATAGCTGTTATAGTAAAGTCCAAAGCGAGTTTCAAAATATAAAAATGGCATCATTTGTATTGTCAAGCGCAAAATGTAAAATAGACAATAACAAACACTGTTTCGAGAAAATAATTAAAGTTCCTGTTCAGTATTTGCTTTTACCAAATTTTGAACACATATTCCTCCAAAAGTAGAAACTTGAGCTTTACATCAAGAAGAAGCATAGCCAGTAGTATTTTCCAAAATAGCTTTTATTGTCGTTCACTGTTCCTAAAAATATAACCTAAATCATATTGGTGGTTTTCTTGTTAATGAAAAAGGAAGCGCTTAGTGGTAAATTTCCGCTCTCCTTCGTTCTAGTAGCAGTCACCATCGCACAATAAGTTGGTTATATTGGGGGCATTTGAAAGGAAACGTTAATTAACCAAAGATGTTGGACATATATATGTTGAACAATGAAATAGAAACCAATAGAACAATCCAAGAGAAAAATACACTTCAATGAATGACAGAAAATGCGTTTAGCGTATACAAATACTTCTAAATCGTCAAATTTTATACAGATATGCAAATTTGATGCTTAAACCAGAACAGTATCAGCTGCGTAAAGGAGGTTTGAACGTAGTCATGTAAGCGTAATATGTGAAGGGCCTGAATAAAACAGAGCAACACAAGTACGTGAGCTCATATTACTGGAATCGCGGTTAGTTTTACTCTGTAAGTGTACTCTTGATAACAACACAGCGATGTATCTCCAAAGTTTTTATATTTTAAGGTAGGTTCTTGTTAAAACAAGGTTATTTTGTGTCTGAAAAAATGCGTTAATTTGCCTTCAACTGGAACTGAGTTTTCTTTGTCTCCATGTGTCCACAATCCGAATTTCATCAATCAGTGTTAGTATTTTACTTTCGATTTTAAGTGTAAACTAGGATATCAAAAACTGAGTGTAAACTAGGATATCAAAAACTGAGTTTTAAAACAAGAGGAAAGAATTTTCCTAACGCTGCGATACTACGGGCTTTAAAGAAAAAAAAATTAAACATGGATCTTCGACATTTACAAGGAACCCAAAATAGTTGATTTTCAATTTGCATATTTTTGACAGGAAAGACAACTAATATTCAACGCAGGATCGTCTTTCGTACAAGAAGACTACACTTTTTCTCTTTCTTGGATATGATATACTGACTTTTCTCTGTAGTGCCCAGTCTTATCAGTTATTTTACTGCAGTGCTATAACCATAACCTATATGGAAACTTACTAAGTTTTTGTCAAACCAAGGCTCTTATATGGGCGTTTGTAGTATGTTGGATTGATGGGGTAATTAAAGATTTAAAAACAGCAAACTTATTGGCTATTATTTCCACTGTCGCAACGGCGATAAATAATGGGCTGTTAGGGTTTCGATTTTCATGTCGGCGTCAGTGGAAGCTTTTAGTCTAGTGAGATATGGAGATCTAAAAACACCAGATATTAGCAGTTAAATACAGCTGTCTCAACACGATAGTAATTTGTAAGTATTGCTTAGAGAGAAATACAATATATCACCTCCGCAAACCTCTTTCATCGGAATAATACTGCTTTTCAATAAACATTTATTATTATTATTATTATTATTATTATTATTTGTCACTTACCAACAATGAAATTATTCTCGAAGCCACGCAAATTGACTGAACAAAGTGACGAAATTTGACAGCATGAACTAGCTAGCTCGTGTTCTCATTGTTAAATGTTCTCAACAGAGTTGCAGATAAGAACTGATGGTCAGCAAGCGTCATTCAGCAACACTGACTTTCTACCAGAAAGTACAATAGAATAGGAAGCAACATTGGCCGGAACGTTAAGGAACAGAAGCTGATTTGGAAAACTAAAATGTTTGTCAACAACAGCGGAGAACTGCCATGCTCACACAAACAAGAATCGTTCATCGCAGACGTGGTAAAGGAAGGTCATCCACTCTACATCGCTAATATAGTTATTATCTCTCTACTGTGTGTCCCTACAACTACCATAAACATTTTTGTCATACTCGCAATTTACACCACCCCTTCACTTCATACTTCACCAAACATTCTCATTTGTTCGCTGGCGTTTACCGATTTAGCATCCGGCCTGGTAGCACAGCCAATCTACGTAGTTTCCAGAGTTGCAGAGATGAAATATTACGTAAGCACATTCTGCTCGACCTGGCTGGTGTCTAGGCTCCTAGGGAGCTGGTTAGCCAACGCAAGCCTTCTCACACTTACTGCAATCAGCATCGACCGAGTGCTGGCCGTGAGGCGGGCTCTTAGATACCGTTCGGTGGTGAGGGCAAAACGCATCGTTGTTGTTGCAATTGCGCTGTGGATTCTCGCGGCGTTTTTCTCTGCAATCCGACTGTTATTTCGCGATGTCCGCGTGTTTCTGGGAATAGGATCCTCATTGTACCTACTTTGTCTGTTCGTACTGTGTTTCTCCTACTGGATTATCTTTCGATCGCTGAAATTCCACCAGGTACAAATACAGGATCTTCTTCAATGCGGTCAACGCCGTAACTCGTCGTGTTCTCTGAATGTGATGCGTTACAAGCGCTCTTTCTTGACCATGTTGTACATTGCAGTTCTGGCTCTCCTGTGCTACCTGCCCTATATCTGTATGTCGTTGCCCATCCTACTCACTGGCCGGAGCATAGTTGAGCGAACTGCCTGGACAATGGTTGACTCTGTACTCTTCTTAAACTCTCTTTTGAATCCAATCTTGTATTATTGGCGTGTAAAAGACGTGCGCCGAACCATGTTGAATGCTGTCGTGAAACCTTTCCAGAAACCTGTAAGGCAAACGTTGTCTCCAGTTCGCCCAAAGCGTTGGAGTGCACCGTCAGGATTCGAGGTAAAACCTGCATGCGCAGTTAAGCCCCACAGGCGCACGTGGAAATCAATGCCCAATGTCCTCGAGTTTGAAAAGTCAGAAGTTATCGACGTTCATTCGCGGCCATACCATCATGCCTTGTCACAGGTTTATGATACGTATCTTTAGAACAGAAAATGACGTTTAGTTTTCTCGTTGGAGGTGACGTAATGGGACATTGGCGTAAGAGCATACGGGTTCCCGCTGTTTGATGAAGTTTTCGATTGGTTGTTGCTGTGGCAGAAAGCAATAACACTAAACATTGCTTTTTGCAATCTCTGGGAGCAATGAATGACTCTATCATTTTTCTTGACGAGTCAACTAAAATAAGCAACTGTATGCTGATATGTGCCAATATACAGCAATTCAGATTGCGTCAGTTTACATTAACACCTGTACTTACCTGACGATTTTCATGAATGGGAGACCCTTTATCAGATCGCATTAATTCAATGTTGGAAAATATTAGGCACTCTATACCATACAGAAAAGGAATGCCATTTTTTACATATATCTGACATCGACGATTCCAGTTAAGTTCTGTACGTTACGCCCTATCAATTGAACTGAAGATATCTTTGAATTCCGAAATTAAATATTCCTGTTATCACAACAAAGATGAAAAAAGGGGTTTGGAAATGTATCTGAAGCTGTTTTTACGAAGGCTTGTGTTCTGTTTTTCTTTTAGTTTAATTAGTTCAATTGTGTGATTCAGATATACGATCAGTGTTACAAAATACATTTTAATTAAAATTAGGCACGAGTCTTACATGCATGAGCAGTACTCTAACCTTAATTCTAGCCCTAAAAAGTCATAAGGCGGTTTGTAAATTGTGGGTCCAAAACCCAAACCAAACCTAAATCCTAATCCCAACGTTAACTCATAACCCAAGTTGTCTTCTTTATGAATCATAGCTCATAAACAACACTGCTCTAGTTTCAGTTAGAATGTGTTAATATTTATGGTTGGTACGAGGATAACACATTATTAACATATCCGTTGCCGAGGCCGTGAAAGTAATACGAAATCAATAATGACCAATGGCTGTTAGCACATTTGTGAATGTAAAAACCGACAGGTTGTAAAAAAATGCTTGTCTCTTTTCTTGAATTGTTAGCTACAAAATTCGAGTTTTGAAAAGGTTTATTTTTCAAACACCGTATGAAATTTGTCATATGGGGTTTCAAGTCCCCTCAATTCGAGGGTAAATATTTTAAACCTTGGATCCTTTGTTATGCAACACAGTAGTCCAGATAAAAAAAAACGAAGAGACCTCTGTGACGGATCTAGATCTACGGGGGGGAGAGTACCCGGGGCAGGTGCCCCCCCCTCCCCCCTCCCCCCTCCATTTGATTCAAAATTTATTGTGTGAAGTACTTGACAGCTGTAATGCCAGAAAAAGTTTTTGCAAGAGAATACGTGATTAAACTACACTCAAAATACAGGAATTTCCATCTGTGAAACACTGATTTCAAAAATTCCCCGAATCTCCCAAAAAGCTTGCGCTTTCAAATCTCTAGATCAACTCCTGTACCTTCTGTCAGAACTTGCATGGAATACGCTCAACCACACACCCACCCTCATACCACAAGATAAAAGAAAGTCCAGACAAAGCAGTTTACAGTTAATTTTATTATCAATAAAATATTTCTATTTTTTGGCATTTCTATTCAACCATTATTCATAAAAACGTTTCATCCTAACCCGAAGACTATAAAATCAAGAAGTACCAGAGCGGCATCAAAGGATGGCTGCCATTCAATAGCGTCGGACATATGCAGAATTCACACAGAAATTTAAGAATGAAATTCCGTATTTTTCCTTAACGTTTTCACAACTTTTCCATTGCTTAAGAAATATTCTTTTCTCCAATGTTTCCAGCCAGATTTTCTTTCTGGAACTATTTTAAACTCCTTGACTTTTAATGTCATTTTCGGGACTGGGAAACGTTATTTCAGTTTCCGTGTGAATCACCCTACATACAGCAGTTTCTAAAGGGTTGATTTTTGCAAACCAACAGGCAGTGAATAAAGTGTAGTTCCGGCTCGCAAAGACATGATGGGATTCTGCATTTTATACAGCTATGTGAATAGACACGATAGTGTCAGTTTGAAAAAGTCATTTGCATTGCACTGTCACTTGTGTGTCCTCGACAGCTTTCCACCAAAGAACTTGCGATACATTTGCTTCTCACACAATCAGAAATACGTCGTCACCAAACGCAATAAGAGAGCGAGCGTCATTGTTTGTCGATTGGTTGAGTTCGATCACATGATCCTCTGATTGTGCAATTTTATCACAATCAAGCGATAATGCCACTAAGCTGAGATAACGTGATCTTTAGCATTTCTGCAAATATAATATCCAGCTGAACGCTTGAATTAAATTCAATTGCATGTTACGTCAAGTAATCAGGCACATTGCCATTACCTGAATCTTGTTTCTGCTTACGATTTCTTGTCAATCATCAGGATATCGTTTCTTTGATTAAAACAAAACAAAACGAAGCAAATTTGAAGTTAAAGACGTTCTATTAAAAATAGAAATTGCGAGTTTGAAGGTGAGATCTGAGGAAACAATACATCACACTAAAAAGTTAAACTAATAGATTCAGCAACACGACAAACTTTGTCCACGCTTAAATGTAACCAAAACTTCTGTCGTAGCCAAACCAAACTCGCGGCCTTCAGGTTTTGTTGGTCTTAAAATTTGTTATATACTGCTAATTAGCCTCACCCAGTGTTTTCTGACTTGAATCACTTAGACCTATTAGAAAACCTGGATTAATTTCCGAATAAATTCAAAATAATTCACAATTTTTTCCCCTGATAGTGACAATCAGGCGGTTCCTGTCAACAGGAAATGTTTTCTTCGCTTAATGCTTTTAAAGCAGCTGCTAATTAAACGGTATGTGCGATCATATTAATCATCTTTCCAAAGTTCTAAGCATTTTTCTGGTCTTCCAAAACTACTGGGTCGAACTTAACGTGTCTCGCCACATACTACAAAGGCTATATTAAAGAAAGACGATCATACAAAAAACCAAGAACGTCCTAACGTTTAAACGAGTTGTCCAAAACTCATAAGATGACCATTCATTTTGTTTCTCTTTAAGAGTATAAATGTCTGGTGAAAATTCTTTATCAGAATTTAAAAGTTCTGAAACTTTCAAAAAATTGAAAACTTTGATTATTGAAACTGTTAAACCGGTAACACGGTTTAAAGAGGAAATGTCAAGGTAAAATACTAAAACTTCCCATCATATTATTTCCACAAAATAAGAGCTAATTTCATCAAATAAGAAACTCCATTTGGCCAAAATGATCCCATAAACAAAATAGAATTTTACAGCCTGCATGACATGAACGCAAAAGGAAAACTTCATTTCTTTCCACGGTGGAACAAAATCAAATAACTTTAAGTATAGAGTATTGTGGTTCATCCCACTTAATCTCCTATATCTACCGCAACTTGTTTTCTTTTTTCGATAAGTGTGGGGATATATTTCATAAATAGTTTCTCAGCATTCATTAACGAAAAATGAAAGAGGTCTCATGAAATGAAATGAAACACGAGACTGAAGGGTTTTCAAACATTTCCTAGGACCGTGAAAACTTTGAACAAAATAAAACCAATTTGCATATTCGAACCCAGTCCCCTTGACACTGCCCCTTTGTTATAACACTTTGGTTATCGATTTATCTTCACGGAGTCTCAAAAACACTCTTGTCGTGTGTTAAAATTTGACTTAGTTTCTTCATAGTTGTTGTCAGTTATTCCAAAACTTCATTCATCTACGACTCTGCCTTGAATGAAAGCAGTCCAGTCGACACATAGAAACCGACCATCTTGGTCTAGAATTGACTTTGTTTGGTCTTAACTGGCCAAATAACCACAGTGACATCCTACTGGTTTAAAACTTCCGGCTTTGTCTCGGATGCTCCTTAGTTCTGCGCTTACCGCAACCAAGCCTGATGATCACGTTGTATCTTGACCGTTACATGAAGGCAACAGGCTTCCACCTGTTTAAAAGAACGAGTGACAGACGAACTGAAACAAGTTCATTTTCTTACAACAGTGTGGCGCACAAATTCTTGATGTAGGCAATTGCAGCACAGAACTGCATCCAGCAAAACGACTCTTCGCCAGACAAGTCCCTCCCGTAGAACGTGTTAATGTATTCCACAGTGGAGAGAAGACTGGGTGGATTTGCCTGCAGTACCACGAAAATGAGGGCCGGGACAAACTCGTCAGCACATGGCACGCTGGAGTCGCTGGCCATACTGAGAAGATTCATGACTATGGAGCAACAACGCTGGATGCATTTCATTTTGTCCTTGGGCGTCTGTAAAGCATAAATACATATATATGTGTTTGTACACAATTTTGCTAAATATTCTTCATAATCTTTATTGATATTTTTGCGACAAACACGGAAAATAATATGCAAATTGCGTACCTTGTATGCATTGATAGTCCACAGTTCCTGTTGCGCTGACGGCCAGGGAGCCTCTTTGCGGTACGTCTGTAGGAAAATATGAAAAAAACCGATAAAATATGAAAAAACTGTGTACCTTCCTAAACAGCTGGTCAATTATACCAGTAAACCAAATTTCAAACAAGCACAAAATATAATTTTCAGAATGACGCCTGCGGAAAACACAAATTCCCAGTTACAGCAAAGACAAACGCGCACCTAGCTTATAAATTACTAAAGTTGCCCAAGATTAAAAAAAACAATACAAGACAATACAGTACAACGCAACACAACACAACGCAATACAACGCAATACAACACAACACGACACAAAACAATACAAAGCAACACAACTTAACACAACACAACACAACACAATACAATACAATACAAAGAACATTAAGCGTTATTTACCGTGATGCATTACACTTAGCTACGTTTATGGTATACCTAGCAGTCCGCAGCAGACACACTAGCAAATTTGCAGGCATAGACAAAAGAGAAAGATGATCATGATCATGATGATGGTGGTGGTGCTGATGTTGATGAAAAGGACGATGATAAACTTACGTATATAAGTTAGGCAAAACTACTCAATATGTAAGTGTAAAATCCTCCAAACCTTCGGTAAGTTTGACATAAAAATTACAAAACTTTTCAAAAATGGCTTTTCACCTGAGGAAAAATGGGGATCTTCACACATCAAAAGAGTTATCACAGGCTCACCTTCGCAATTCGCAGAGCTTTGTGACTGAGGTTGACTTTTTCCTTCAGTTTTTTGAGGTTGTCGTGAAAGATTCTATAAAACCAAGAAAAACCGTGAGGTGTCATAAGAGGAAAGAACGCGAAACGGGAACATAAGAAGATTTACATTAATAGTTTGAACTTAGAAATGACTTCATAGAGCAACTTGTCGAAACAGAAAGAAACAAACTTTACTGTCCAAACAACATTGTTCGAATTTACCAAGTCAACCTACTCTGCCTATTCTCTCTCCCCTCCCCGGGATCCTCTCCTCCCTCCCAGGGATCCTCTCCTCTCACCTTGGGATCCTCTCCTCCCACCCAGCGATCCTCTCCCCCCTCCCTGGGATCCTCTCCTTCAACCCAGGGATCTTCTTCTCCCACCCAGGGATCATCTCCTCCCAACCCAGGGATC
>JANSTQ010028122.1:0-12801 GCA_026167885.1 Bergia puertoricense | reverse complement strand
CCGCGAATAAAAGTAGCTGTTCGGATCAAAAGAAATCTTATTAATTATTTCTGCTATTTACACACGAAATTGAACGACCCATTAAGGTATCGGTAAGTGAAAAATGTAAGGAAAAAACGAATACTTTAAAAAAATTTTCCGGTCACAGGTAAAGATTTGAGATCATGATTAGTCTTTCGTCATATTGAAAATAGGTACAGTCACTTGCCCCAGTCACAAAAACAAGATGTTTACACCATGCGCCACGTGACCTGTAGATATGATAACTAAATTCAATTGGTCAGTATCGATAAAAAACAATTAACTTAAGAGCCTCTTCAAACACATGGTTGGCTGGTCTAGATTAAAACATTTTCTGATATATTTACCTTTGTTTTATAACACACCGCTATATTTACATTCAAATTTAATCAGCTTGATATTTTACTAGTAAATTAAAATACGATAGTAGAAAGCACCGCACACTTCTGTTCCGAGCATAGTAGATTGTGGTTCTGTCTCTCTCGGATCTTGCAAACCTCGACTAATTTCAAGCAGAAGTCGAAGCCGAAGCACAGGACCGAATAATCCTATCTTAAACTAAAAAGGTAAGGTTTCCAATAAACCATCGTGCTTTCAGATAGCGTCGTATTTACTCATTCATTCGTGTACGTACAGTCTACTTCGTTTCAATTGACTATTACTAGAATGAACATTTCTCCCTTACCAGAGATTTTTGTCTTTGGGTTTCTTTCGATGTTATGTTCTTTTCGTTGAATCGTTTCCCGAGTATGGGTTGTTCATCTTCGCTTCTTCTATCTACATCACAGCAACTTCTGATACAGATTGAGATAACCAACTGACCAAAATCCTCGTCATTTGAGTGACAAAACTGCAGTCCAATCCTACTTTCTAACAATTTGTTCTTTTATCCTAATTTTTATATCAATTCGTATACGGCTACTTGAAGCGCATATCGCAAAATAAATTCGTTTGTCAGGAGACTGAGTTCAGATGAATTCCAGTTGTGATGTTGCCCAATTAATTTGAGGATAGCACGCAAGAAATTCATGCTCCCATAAAATTTGTATCAAAATGTTTTTCACCTTCGTGAAAATATATTACACATTGCGTGTTTGCTGATTTATCCGTGACCAATTCACTTGAATTCGGTGCAGCAGAAACATCCGAAGGCAGTGTTTCGTCGATCAGTTCAGTGACGGTTAGTGACTAGGTACTCGACTGACTAAGATTAAATGCTTTGTAATGAAGTGTTTCGATCTTTTCCAATGGGCATGTACCGGATTTGAAATATTAAATCGGTTTCCTGAGGATGGACAGCAGTTCGACGACTTCAGCTTTGGTAATTTTCACTCGATACTTTTCGCGCAGTTTTTTAATAAATCATGGAGAATTACGATAGAAAAAGCATCGTTTCTTAAATTTTAAGAATAGAGAGCTCTGTTTCTAGATCTTGTTAGGGACAAAATAGGTGAAAAAAGTTCAGTGAATTTGCTTTGGCAAAATATCCATCTTAGACACCAGTATAAAAAAAAATTGACGTTTGTGTTGTTGCTATGAAGCGTGCGAGGGGTGAAAGTTATTCGAGCTTTTAAAATTTGCGAGGAATGCAAGAACAAACTGCCTTTGCGCCTTGCTGCAACCCAGTCCCATTTCATTTTGGTAAACAATACAACACTGTGCTTTTTTTAGCAAAGAGCAAATCTTGGCTGCAAAGTGACTCTTGAAGCAAGTCCATGCAAAAAATTATTAAACGATCCCGAGTTTGAAGGAAGTTGTTCTGCTCGTGCGTTTGGCATAACGAAAGATCTTGCTTCAGGGCTACTTTCAACTATTTTTACACTTCCGAAAACTTTCGAAACTGCCTCATTTTTCGTGTCAGACTCAAACTTGGAATATTCATTATTTTCCACAAACTGGTTTTGCCAAAAATATTTTCCAACCTTTTTTTGCTTTCTCGTACTAACTTATAACTTGGCGAGGTGATTGATAACACAAATTTAGATGGATTTCAGTGTTTACTTTAACAAGTGTTTTCGGTTGAGATTCGTTCTGCTTTGTCGTTAACGTTGTTGTTGTTTTAACGGCGGTGTGTTCCCGTTCCCCCGAGCTCTTGTGATGGTTTTCACTTATTAGCAAAGGAACGATTCGGAATCTATTTCAAGTGATTGTCAATACACCAGTTAAAATCTGATATTTCCTTTTCTTTCGTTAAGCATGGAGCTGCGATAACAATTTGCTTCAGTCATTGCCTTTTCTTCCTTGCAGACGGCCATTTAACAATCTCGAAAGCCGATTAGCGCTAACCCAGGGTTAAATATTTAAACCATGTTTGTGTTTACCACCTTACAAGTTACAGACTGATTTGAGCTGCCATTTTGGGTTTAGCAATTGGGTTTCTAAGGAAAGTCTAAACAGTGTTTTTATAAGAACTGAAACATATTCCTTGGTGAAGAAATTGCTCCTTGAAATTTGACCTAACCCAGCGTTAACGTTAACCACCTTTCGAACAACCGGCTCTGGTGAACAACCTGGCATCTGACGCAAATCTACATGATCGTTATCTAGAATCAGTGCTCACACGTGATAACATAATTGGACCAAAAACCCTTATGACTTCAGCATTGTCAGCAAGTGTGACAATATACTTGCTTAGTTTACTCGATCAATCGCAACAGCTAGGTGTCAAGTATTTATAGATAAAAGCTAATTGGCCAACAGTTCACACTTATGCTGTTGTATAGTCAATGTCTTTTTTAAAAATGCAATACATTTTTCTTATTATCGCTAAAGGCGAATGGACTATTTCTGGGATCTAATTATGCTTTGCAGGAAACCGCCTCGGTGCAGTTTTGTGGCAACCGGCAGAAATATGCTTAGAAACATACTGCACGAAATAAATGAACTTTTCTAAAAATTGAGCAGGCGTAGCTCGGTTGGTTAGCGCGCGGCCTTCGGGGCTGGAGGCCCCCAGTTCGATTCTTGGTGACTCCAACGTCTGCTTCGACTTTCCTCTGATCCGTGTAGCTGTAGTTTTAAATACTCGTAAAACGGAGCACTAACAAAGGGAGAGGGGTAAAGTGCTCACCGAGGATCACAAGTTTATCAGTTACCACGATTACTGTCACGTGTTACCCTCGTTAAAGAAAGTCGCTTTACCTTTACCTTTTGTAGAGCGATGGTAATTTGTTCGTGCAAACCCTTCGATTAAGATGCTGTCGTTAACTTTGCTGGTCTGTTAGTATTGTAAGTTAAATGAAATGAAAAACTCGAGCACTTTTCCTGCTAGTCCTTAAATTTTAGTGCTTACGATTAACTCTGTTCTGTTGATGTTCAGTGTGTCATGATATAACAAGGTGAGTCGAAACTCGATGTACTCCATACTAAAGCCGTTCACCTAAAACTTTATTAAAGAGACGTAGTAGAAAAACAACAGCAAATTCAAACGGCAGCGTCAGTTCACTCTTTTTCGAAATCGTTCTTCCGTTAGCCATAAATTGAATAGACAACGAATATCCCACAGCTGGGACAAAATATCACGGATGTCGGAAATAATTGATCGCATACAAAGAAAATTTGTTTCCGACATCCAAGAGATATTGTTTCGATCGGCCCACAAATTTGACAGTTTGAAAGGTAGTGGAAGAACACAGATGTGTCTTGGCAAGATTTTCTCGATCTGTTTTATCAAATTTATTTTCCAAACTGTTTGCACTTAATTATCTGAATTTTTTTTTTTTGCCTCAGTTATAGAAACTATACTGCCGCCAGCTTAAGATCGGTTTATGTTGTGTTTTGTATTACTAGCTTGGCAGAAGGAACTTAACCTCAATCTTACGTCTGAACTAAAGCTTATTCGAGCAATTCCCTTCATTTTCATTGGTATTTTTCGTCTTCTTGAACCTTTTGTGATCGTAAAGTAGCATTGCGTGCGCAGTCAAATCTAATTCTTGCCGGCAGTCCAAAACCGTAGGAGCGACTTCCTGTTCATTTGAGTTTTTTTTAATATTGCAGTCACCATATTAAATGTAGAACTGCATAAGAACAGTTTAAGAACAATTTGACGCTGAAATGCTCAAAACACAGGAACATTGAACCTCGACCAAAATATCTTAATCCATTTGAAAAGCGCATATTCCGTAGCAATAACTTTTAAATGATTGTTTTTAGTTGATTCGGGTATGTTTTCAGGATATTATTACTGCAAGGGTAGGCATAAAAGTTAAGATCTAGTTTACAAAAACTAAGTTTTGTTCATTGAGTTCAGGTTTTTGTTATTGAACCCAAGTGTGTATTTCACGCTAGTTTTAACGGTCCCCTCCCCCACTCCAAGCTGGCACTGCATGCTATCTTTGATTGCTTGATCTATAATCTGACCGCGATCGTTCAAAGAGCACGACCCACTGGATAAACCCTTATCAAATGGATAAACTGAACTGACACTTATCTACTGGATAAGGGTTTGTCCATAGGAGATATACATAGCGCTATCCCGGCGACTCTTTGAATAACTACGGCCAGATGATTGCCCGTAATTTTTCATAAGTTAGAAATTTTTTTTATCTATTGCAAAAGCATTTTAAGCAACACTGTCCGCCAAAAGTTACTAGCTAATCACTTAACGGGTGTTTTTTTAGCCCGAATACAACTCAACTGACCAATGAGATCTTAGCCAGCAACTGAGGAGAACTATAATAAAAATATGCATACGATACGTCGAAAAACTCACAAACCGGCAATGACCTTAAAAACAAACAACAGTTCGCAAAAAGCCGGCATAAGTTAAAACATGTGGATACTTCTTATCTTTTTTTGTCCACTGTGGAAGGTTAAAGTTTTGTGTTTATGATTCAGTTTTTGGTTGAAAAAGCAACTCGTTTTATAAATTAGCTATAAACGTTATTCAGTTCACGTTGCGTAGTTGTTTTTAGCCAACTTCCCACACAGAATCCCAGTTCAGTATTGTTATACTTGTGTTCGAGCTTCACCTCCAGTGGCCCTATTTCGCCGTCATTCGCCGTCAGTTTATCATATTTACGGGGTAAAATTTAATACTGGTCCCCACATGCATGCCATTACTGCTCCACTAGTGTGCACGTCGTTGTCATGGTGCTGTCACTTTGTCTTCGATGACACGGCGCTATCCACACTTGTCACCACTTTCAAATTCCCGTTTTAAGATGGGCTGTTTCCTGTGCATGTTTTCACAGTTTCGGGGACTTCATCTTGCCACGCCCTGCCAACATGTCATCTTGCATTCTGGAATGCAAATTACGCATATTTGCTTCATTGACTCTATCCAAAGCAGTTTACTTTTATCTTAACATCACACGTCTTAAGGCCTTACTTAACACAAGATTTAATCAAACACGATTACCGCCGCCGTACACTTTTCGAGCCAAAGCACCAGTTACCAAACTTGTACACGGACTGAGAACACGCTTTGGATTCTGCAGTAAATTGATTCATTAACAAACCCAACTGACGCACCATCTGATACGGTCCGTGTTTAACTTAATAAGCATTCGTTTTGAAAGAGTACGTGCAAGGTCACAGATATAATGGATGTTCCCCTAAGCGCTTTCTTGTATGTCTTTTAGCATCCCTGGAAAACGCAAAAATAGCAAAGCACGTGTTTATTGTTCAGAAGTAAGGAAGTTCATCTTCTGCCGGCTCGGTACCGCACGGTAGTAAAGTCCTTAGGGTTACAAAGAATATACCCGAAAGGAAACGGCTTGAGCAAGCGAAAGAGACGAATATTGGCCGTGGGAATTCTTTGTGTTCTGTATAGCTATGAGGGAGGTTCAAATCACGCGTTATTGATAGATTTAAAACGTAAATACATTTTCAGAGTTTGGTCAGAACGGCCCTGGATCAAGAGGGGAAAATATAGATGTTACCACAACTTCTTACTTTCAAATCTGCCTATGAAAGAGTAGGAATAATGAATATTGTTGGCTACCAAACTTTAGTTTTGAAAACACTGTGACACAACGCACAAACCGAGGTGGAATCATCACGATTTCTCACCTCCCCCCGTCAGACATTTTTAAAATATTCATAACATTTGTTTATCGAATTTCTTTACTGTATATTGCCTCAGCTGCGAGTAATTAGCAATGAAAAATAACTTGCTGTTGTAACTACAAATAATTATGGCGGTTTGGATTGTTTGTGACGCTTGATATTGTGAGGCTACTGAAGCACAGTTTAGTGGTTATTATCTGTGGTACATGTAGCAATATGGATTGTTTAAATACCCACCACGCTCCAACGAAAGAACCCTTTCTCTCTTGTTTTTTATTTAAAGTAATTCTTGGTATTTATGGTACAGTTAAACAGTGCGTTTGAGGATTGTTACTAGAATATCTTGCTTCAGATAATTGGTTTCGCTGGTGTTAAATCTATCTGTAAATAATCTGCAATACAGAGTAGCCCTTATCACCAGAATTACATGATTACTGATAAACTTGGCATCTTATCTTTTGCACTCCATTTTTGGCTAGCTTGTTCAGCAAATGTTGATTAACTAGTTTTTCCATTTCTAGATTTCTGCATTAAGCTTTTTTTCAGTGACAGATTCTGCTGACATTGAAAATGTGATACGAAAGTCCGATCTTCAAAGATTTTCCGAGTTATTTTTATTTGTTGTTCAGTAACTTAGTGGGTGGCTCCGCCTAAAATGTTCTGCGATTGGTTTGGGATTTAATGAAGCCGAAACAAACTGTAGAATAGGGGTACACATTTTAGAAATCCTACCTACGATCAGTTGTTGTGTCAATTTTTTTTTCTTTTGAGAAAATATGAACATCCTAGACTCCAATCTTTATTTTACCACTTTTGTTCAGAGTACAAGATGATGCGACAGTACAAACAGACACACACACACACAAAAGCACACATACACATCGCAGGCGCGCGCACATACACGCTTAAGCACAGTCGCACCGCACAACACACACACACATACACATGGCACACACACAGACTTACACATAGACACAGATACACAAACGTGCGCCAACTATTTTGTTTTAGCCTTTTCAAACGTTGTTTCTTTCATTTAAAATAAGTTTGTCCTGTTTTCCAGCTGTCTTCTTTTTCTATTTTGGTTCCCATTCATCTTTGTTCCTTCTTTGCATACGTACGTATACGTAGGCCCTGCACCATTGCTCATTGGGATTTAATGAAGCCAAAACCAATTGTAGGATTGCACACATTTGGGAATCCTACTGGTGATCAGTTATTGTGTTATTTTTTTTTTCCTTAGAAACGATTGGTTGTCTTTACAATTCAAAATTGCACTTCGTACTATCGACCACCAAACTCTTTTGTTGAGGTCACGCCCCCCGCCCACTCTCAATTCAGTTTTATTCCCTTGGAACGGCCTAGCAAACAATTGTCAGAACGAAATTTCCGCCTCCAAATTACCACTGCCTTTAAAGTCGTATAATGAAACCAAGCAAATATGTTTTTCTTCTAGATGTACAGTCAGTCATCCCTTACTGGGCTCACAGTGTATTTTTATTGGCTCAATGCATATCTTGATGTTGAGTTTCAGTTGCCATTGCGTGCCCTAATGACCTGAGTAAATTAATTAATTTTTTGCTTCTGAATAAACTACATACGTAATTACAAAGAGGGATCTTGTTCCAAATTTAGCCTGACAGATGTATACCGCATGTCATTATTGTGCGATTTTGTCCGTGTAACTGGCTGGCTCGCTGTCAAAGCTTGTACAACACGGCTTGTGGGTATGAATAGAGTTGGATTAGATGAAAACAAGTCTTACAGAAACTACTCATCGTATTTTCTATCTGATTCAAGAATCTGCAGTGGTATTTTTGCAAGCACTCCTCTTTGACTGTACTATCCTGCTTTATCTTTGAAAGGTAAATAGCAAGAAACTGACGATTATTTCAGGTTTGAGCTCTCCTCTCGTTCGTGCCCTCTGAATCCGTATGCCAATGAAACATAGAATTTTACTAATTAATTAATCATGCAATATTGTGCTCGGTTTTTCTAGGTGCCCTATGATCTTGTGAAATTATAGAAATCACTTTATTTTGCACGTTTGATTCCTCTTCGCTAATGCATTGTGCCCCTGCAGTCTCGACGTATAAATATTTGTTTAAATTGAACATTCCACCTTTTCGATGATTTGCTTTGATATTTTACTTGCAAATTCATCACTTGAATTATATTACAATCTTTTGTCTCAGATTGGCAGCAATAAAGACGATATTGCACGAAAAATGTTTGAAAAGTCAGAAGTTGTGTTCAGAATTCCTAAATAGGGTAATGAAATAAGGATTCGGCCAGTGTTAGTACTTTAGGTTTCAGCAAAGTGTTTCCACTGTGCCAATTTTAAAATTTGCCGTACGTTGGGGCTTAAGCTTAGTTCGACCGAGTTGTACATTACTGAAAACATTTCGGTGATTGCAAGTGAACTGTCAAAATGCGAGAGCTCTACGCAGTAGAGTTTTTAACTAGTTTGAAAGATTATGTATTTTCTCCCTGATTGTGATGATATATGTTTGCGGTATCGAGTTTGTGCTTTTCATGTCATGTTACACCTTATAAACATGACCTGAAATTTGTGAAAACAAGAACATAATTGAAGCACAGCTTATTTTCATGCGAGCATAAAGCTAGTACATAATTCACTGCATCATTCTGGGTGTTTTATAACGTAAGTTAATACTGTGCGAGCAGGCTCGAGAAGGATCTACAATAGTTTATAGAGGCCAGGGTCTTATCTTCATAACAAAAACCTATTAGGGACCTTCAATTTAATAATCTCTCTACTGGAAGGTAGAATATCGCTAACTGTGATGATTTATGGCTGAACAAAACATTTGTAACACTTTATCATACACAGAAATTGTTATTTCCATTTCAAAATATCTGAGTATTCACTATTATGAAATCACGGCTAATTTTTTAACTATTCGGAATTCCAACGGTAGATATGTGATTAAAAGTGGCCTCAGCAAAATCTGGCTGGCGGCGGCAGACAAACTCTCATAATTCTTTCATCGAAACACTAGTTATTATTTGGACAAGTGAAAATTGATAGTGTGGTGATAAACTATATGAGCGGAAATGCAATATCGTTACCAAAGATTTTCTTTTCGTTATCTGACATTAGTTTGATGTACGAAGATGGGGACATCGTCCCATTTGTGTTCATTAGACATTACTTGGCTGCAAAGCGTTAAATGTAAGCACTATATTTAAGCGTTATTGGTTTTATGTTCGTGCCATCACACAAATGAGTTTACTGTGACAGAATTATATCTTGTATGTTTTTCATTCCGAAATGTTTATTTATATGACTCGGTTTTGGTGGGTTCGCTCTTTTAAAGGCAGCTAGTGGTGGCGACGACAGACGCGCTTGCAAATTTGGCGGGAATAGATCACGAACACTCCAAGATGGTGAAATGTTTTCCTACATATCATTTTGCTAAAACACATTGCAAGTTTGTTGTTACCGCCATTTATATTTTAATAACCAAAAGTGCGCGATAAAAAAAAAACAATAAAAAAACCCAAATTCATAAGAACATTTACAGCTGTTTTCAATACTGACTATTGTAAATTTCAGTCCATACAATTATAATAACTGATCAAAGGACGTAATCAGTTAAAGGATTGAGTTGTCAGTGATGTGATAAAAGTATATGCTTGTAATCATGTATCATACTTTTTATAAATAGAAATACCGAAATTAGGAACACTTTGTATTACATTTATGCCAAAAACTTTTTTTTCTGATCTCGAGTAACCAACACGATGACGAACTCCAGTCAATTACAGAAATTCTGAATTACCACTATATACATGTACTCGTTTTTACAGCTAGTCATATACGCAGAAATATCACTAAACGCTGAATACCTAAGAGCAGTCAGTTAGTGTGTAATTCCGTTCAAAAAGTTTAATTCCGTGCATTTACAAAATACTCCGAAACTTTGACAAAACGTTTGAAAAATCTTTAGATATGCTCGGAAATTCTCCGAATACGTGTGTTTCGAAGGATTCGGAAACATTCGAAAATTATTCCGAAACCTTCAGAATGTTCGGAAAAACTACGGAAGTCTTCGGAAACAGAAAAGCTCGTACATTTTTCAGAAATGTCCTTAAATCTTCGGAAATGTTCTAAAATATTTGGAAATTTTTCAGAAATGTTTGGAAAGTCTTCGGAAATTGTTCGGAAATGTTTGGGAAATCGTCTGAACTATTCGCAAAATTTTCGTAAATGTTCGGAAAACCTTCGGAAATCTTATAAAATGTTCAAAAATATTCGGAATTTCTTCAAAAATGTTCGAAATGTCTTCAGGAGAAATTTAAAATATCATGGTTCGGTACATGATCAAATATCTTCGGAAAAAATCTCTTAAATTCTTCGGAAACTCTCGAAATAACTAGAAAACCTTAGTATAGCGTCCGAGCGTGCGAGAGTCAATTTATTGCTCAAAAGTCTCGAAATCTTCTGTAGAAAGATTCTGCATTTTGTTTGGCTGTCTCAATTTTTTTCATGTATATGAATAATAACAATAATAATATAACTTTTATATAGCGCCTAACACTAGCGTCTCTAAGTGCTGAACAAGAGAGATTTTAAAAACTAAGACAAAGTTAAAAAAGCTAATGAACAGTAACAACATTAACGAAAAACTGGCAAGTATGTCTTCAGGCTCTAATGAGAATTGGGTCAGAATTTTTTCTGATTAGCTGCAGGGATTTTTTTTTCTGATAAGCTGCAGGAATTTTCAGTCCACCCCTCACTAAAACAGTTTCTGAACGTTGTCAACATGTTCATTCACTTCAAGCGACCAGACATTTGTTTTGATTTTCAGAATGAATCCTCCATTTAAATATAAATATATTTTAAAATAATTAGCAAATCTATTAAATAAATAAAAAAACCATTTTTAGTTTCAAAATTGATCTCAAATCTGAACGTTCTTTCAGCATCTCATATTCTCGTGTTAGTAGTTGGGAATGCTTGTAATGTAATATTGCTGACATCCACATTTCCAACGAGCTGTTGATATAAAAATGAAAAAATGTAATAGTTAAGAAAGGGAAAAAGGCAATAATTAGTGTATCACAGAAAAATATTCAATGGATTTTAATTCGACTTTCAATTATAATAAAAGTATTTTCTTATCAGTTTGTACAGGCAGTTTTGTATTAGGAAGTTCAGTCTCGTAACTTGGATAATCAGGAATGGATCAGCTTTTCAGCACAAGCTGACAATGGATAGCAAACAACAATAAAAGAAATAGTGTTGATCAAGTAGTAACTTTTAAAAATTTACTCTGTATGTATTTAATATTAAGGAAAACGTATTCTCTCCGCAAGAAAACTAAACAGTTTTTCCACATTGTTTACGTTTTCACAGCTGAGAGGAAATCATTTAGCTTCGAGAAAACTGGCTCTACCACTTTAAGTCCAGAAACAATATGTCTAAACCTGCTAACTTTTCTTAGGTTTTAACATCGCTCATATCTGTTTAAGTGATCTTATCATTTCCTCTGACATCAATCTTTCTTGTCTTTTTAACCCGAGAGACGGCAAGAGTTGTTTAGTCAACGTGAAGGTAACTGACGCAAGTGTGTAGGGGAAATGACGAGTGTAGATCGAAGTCCAAAAATGTGCGTATCTCAAAATCAATATGATTTTATCATAACTAATGTTCAAATTTAAATAACATTGCTTTAGCTAAGTCTGTTAAAAACTATTTTCGGTAGACGTTGTAGAAGAATAAGCCGACAGATTAATAAATAAATATTAAATAAAAGGCAAAACTTAAATGCGCTGCGTGCGTGTCGGCAACTCAAGGGCGGAAATAAATCTTGTTCTTCTCATTTCCGGTACAATAATCAATAGAGAAGTTTGTCTTGTGTATTTGTTCCCTGTCGGTACGTGTGACCTTTCAAGAACGCCTGAACAAGCCACACGTGCAGTAGTCAGATGGAACCATACAATGAGATCTTCCTTGGTCGCTGCTTATGATCATATGAAAGTGGTATTTTCATTGTAGAGCTCAAATGATTGATCGCATTTCCAGTTCTGACCGCTGAAAGCACCGCAGCTGTTGCTGCTTCAGCTTTAACTGCTGTTTTTATCGCAAACCTCGGTGTTTGTGTTAGTCGGGGTGGGTTTATGTTATGTTTTTAAGCAATGCATCAGTGTGCTAGAAATTTTAAAAATATCAAACATAAGATGAGCGAAAGACAAGACAAAATAAATCATAGTTTGCGATGTTTTTATCAGTGTTTAATTTTGGTGTGATTTAATAGGTATCAGTTCTTCTAAAAGTTAACTTGAAAAAGAAACGACTGCCTTTTTAGACATTTGAGGCAACGCAAAGAAGAGAAACAAGAAAGCGAACTAATAAATGGATCATGGCATAATAAGTCAGTATTTTCAATAAACATCAAAGTGCACAGCTGACAAGAAAAGATGAGTCCGTACTAAAACTTAAGTATTCTATCAAATGGTTGTAGTAAAGACTGACTAAAATGCAGCTAGCAGCAGTTGTAGTATTAGCGGTAATAAAGATATTTCGCATTACTCCACTACACATGCTAATGTTCTACTGTAGTGGGAAACACTTACTAAGAATGCAAAGTTGATTCTGTATCGGTAGTAGTTGTATCAGTACTATAGTAGTAGTAGTAGTAGTAGCAGCAGCAGCAGCAGCAGCAGCAGCAGTAGTAGTAGTAGTAGTAGCAGTAGCAGTAGCAGTAGCAGTAGCAGTAGCAGTAGCAGTAGCAGTAGCAGTAGCAG
>JANSTQ010028011.1:0-16013 GCA_026167885.1 Bergia puertoricense | reverse complement strand
CAAGCAAATCGTAAGTGTAAATGTTTTCCCCACTTTTGTACTAGACATGTTGTAACTGTTTTTACAGTCAAGCATTTTTAACATGAACCCTTGGCTCAGGAAAAGGGTAACCTTTCCCCACATTATCGACCGAAAATATATTATTTTATAATTATTTGTATAAATTGATCAAAAGTCACTTAATATATATGTTGTTTTTGCACTAGTGTTAAGACATGTACATATAGGGATGAAAAATAATTATAAAGTGAAAGTGAAAATACTGATAAAACAATTAATTAGCTAAATGAAAGTCATGTACCTGTCCTTTTAGTTTGATCATGAAAATTCTAGCTACAGTAGTGTAGCCCATAGGACCCCTGTCAAGTTCATTTTAACTAGTGCATTCTTTCTGATTTTAAAATGTTGGCATCCACATCTGTGTATCATACATGTAGTAACAGAAGCACTAATTAGTGAACCATAATAATTTGGAAGTTGAGAAAAACATGGAGCCAATCACTCAGACTACATGTATGCACATCTTGTGCTTGTTTAATGATTTCATTGATTTAAGCAAGCACAAGATACATGCATAGGAGTGATTGGTTCCATGTTTTACTCAATTTCCAAATTATTGTGATTCACTGATTGTCATCCAGTGATTTCAAGCAGTTATGTTATTCAATGTACATGCTGTAATTTGATAATCAAGAGATCAACAAGTGAAAGCAACCTACAAAAAAATTAAATAAATGTAAGAATGATTCTGTTAAAGACAGTAACATTTAGTTTCTGTCTGGTTTAGACAGCGATAGCTACATTGCCAATTGTTGATTCTATACCTGTCCAGTAACTTTCACACTACAAGTTGATATCTATGTTCCATTTGCAATCAATATCCCTTTTTCTGCAGTGAAAAACAGCAACCTAATAGTTCAGTTGTATACAACTGTGAAGTATATGTGTGTGTGTGTGTGTGTGTGTGTGTATTTAGGAATCATTCCCCACTCAAGCCAGTAAAGCTGGTGCTACTGTACATGTAAATGGAACACTAGTCTAAGACTATATTGTATGTATATTCTATATGTACATTGTACATGCTAGGTTTCCACAGTATATGAACATACTGTACATGCACGTACAGTGACAGTATTTAATTACTTACTCCTGACAATGTATGGTCCCCCCGAGATGTTATATGGCTTTATTTTCTTCAGTTTTGTCTCCAAAATACAGGTGTAATTCCCACCATCTGAAGCTGCTACATTCCCAAACACCAGAGGTTTTAGGGTCCTACGAAACTTTCCGTTCTCAGCAAAAATGGTTTCTATTATAACCTTATTCTTCAGCCAGTGAACTGCTTCAGGTAAAACATCATAAGACTTCTTGGGAATGGACATGTTGCACTCCATCACCAAACTTTCATCCACTTCTTTCAGCTTGAACACAGTCTCATTTGGTGACACAGTTGGAAGAGAGTCTCCTGCAACAAAGAGATAATGAATGAATTTCATATGATAAATAATTAACCTACCCTGAAGTCACAATAATATTGTTATAACTTACAGTCATATAAAATACTATTAATAAAATTTTACAAAAATAATTACAAGTTTTTAATTCTTACTATTGACTGTCACCGGTACTAATACAAACTACCGCTACCACTACTGCTACTACTACATTGTACTACTACTACTACTAAATAAATATATGTTACTTTTTAATTCTTACATGTATGTATTATAGCCTGCATTACAGACTCTCGATACCTCTGGTATAACAGTCTGTGAAATACTGCACAAAAGCTTGTTAAATTTCCTGCTGCACTACAAGGTTTTATGTATCCACTTTTGATTGGTTGGTTTAATTTCTTACATGTGTGCAGCATCTATTTTGATCTCCATCTCAAGTGTCAAAGGTATCCCCATACGTGTGTTGCAAATTAACAATTCAAAATGAGATCTACTACTACTACTATTACTACTACTACCGGTACTACTACTACTACTACTACTACTACTACTATTACTACTACTACTACCGGTACTACTTTTTCTACTACTACTACTAATAATAATAATAATAATTTAATAATAATAATAATTAAAATACTATTTTTTTTATAAATTTGTGCTTTTGATTTAATCATTACTGGCTTTCTTGTGCAACAACGATGTCTGGAACATTACTTGCACATTAGTTGTGTGTGTGCCTGTGGTTCATGCCAGCTGAGACGCCATAGCTTGGTCTACATTTTCAATAAAGATTGTTTTGTTTGGTAGCATGTTACAGTAGTTTTAAAGAACAAATTATATATTTAAAGAATAAAGCTCATAAAAAAAGTTACACACTGTAAAACAAACTAAATATTAATTATTATAATTAATATAAAATAAACTTGACAAAAGAGCCAAGCATTTTACAGCTTTGAGAATGAGTCCATGAAAGGGGCATTCTTTATAAAAACTGTTTTGAATAATTTATTGTGTAACACACATATACATGAACTATATACCACTTACTCCTGATTACTTGAACATTGAAACCATGTTTTGCTGACATCTTCCACTGATCAGTGTTATCTCCAGGTTTGTGGGCCCAACACTCATATCTCTCTACCGTACTGTCATCCTCCAGCCTAACTGTTGTGAAATGTAGTGTGAACGTTGTTCGATCTGAGAAATAAATGAAGGATTATAAGTTAATCAGCTGTTTACAACTTGAACACATTTCATTTGATTCCAATGAAACCATTTAGTTATCAATCATGTTTTCTGACTAAAAACATTTTCTGCTTCCTTTAACTGTAGATTAACAGGTACACCTGTTAAGGACTCTCAATTCATGAGAACACATGTGATCAAATTTTCATGATTGTACTAAATTAAGAATTGGACAGTCGCTAGAAACTTGTACAAAGCAGGACTTCTGAAATTACAGTGTACATGTACACACATTTGGGCAACCATTATGCTTTTAATTAGAATATGACTTAGAAGTTAAGCCAAATGATAATGATGAGAATAAGAGAAGATGCAGCAGTAACTAATTAAAAAGACATGTTTTATTCTAAGTTTTTCATGTGCTGAGAAGTTATAAAAGACAAACGAACTTCTAGTTTCTATTTGTAACTAATATTAATTAAGCATGATTTCTCTCGATATTGTTTTATGTAGTATGCTTTTTTATGCATTGATTTTAGCATATAAATTTTGAGTATTTAGTCTTGTAAACTGTACAAATTGTCTGTTCTCTATGGTGGCCCAGAGGAGACAGTGCAATAAAAATATATCGCACTGCAAACTAAAACAAAATCGCACTGCAAACTAAACTCGAAATTAAAGTTGCACCACAAACTAAAAATATAATTGCACTACAAACTAAATTGAAAATCGCACTGCAAACTAAATTCAAAATCACACTGCAAACTAAATTCAAAATCACACTGCAAACTAAATTCAAAATCACACTGCAAACTAAATCTAACAGCAGTTCAGCGGTTGTACAGTTTGGTAATGTTATTATGTTAGGGAGCATCCATTATATAGAACTTTTTGCAGTGCGATTTTCAATTTAGTTTGCAGTGTGATTTTGAATTTAGTTTGCAGTGTGATTTTGAATTTAGTTTGCAGTGTAATTTTCAATTTAGTTTACAGTGTGATTTTCAATTTAGTTTGTAGTGCGATTTTCAATTTAGTTTGTAATACAATTATATTTTTAGTTTGCAGTGCAAGTCCATTTAGTTTGCAGTGCAATCTATTTATATTGCACTGTCCCTTCTGGGCCACTGTAGTTCTCAGTGTCAGAACAACATTTATTTGACAGATGTAAATTAAACATGGATTTTGGTTTTTATGTAACTATGATACTTGTAACTGTTAAAAACTGTTTGTTAATGGTTCTCAAATGACATACGGTACATGTATATATATGTGCCATTAAAGGAATGTCATTGATTGTCAGTAGTAACTGATTGTAGAAATTAAATGCAAGTATTTTTTCTTGTGCTAGTGAGGACTTGATTGAATGTATATGTATAATAAAAACATTTAAAGTGACTTCAGAACCCTTTAAAACATTTACTTTTAGCAAAGAATCCAAATTATGACTTCCTAAAACTTTGTACTAACAACAGCCTTTGTAAACCGTACCTCCTGTTGTTATATTAGTTGTGAAAACACGTGCCGATTCAACCAATTTGCTGAATTTACCAAACTGGTTCCTTCTGACAAATTGAACTTTGTCATGTGTTCCCTCTGCTATACAGGTAGCAGATGCTGACTGCCCTTCAATTGGGTAGATATTCTGAGGGAATGGCTTCACAATTTCGACTTGCCCTGGAATCAAAATGGTGTCATAACCCTTAATCTAAATAATAATAATAATATAATTTAGTAATAATAATAATAATAATAATAATAACAATAACAATCATCAAATGCAATTAGGTAAAACTTGTCAATGAGGACATTGATTATTCATTGTTTCAATCTAATAAACACTTTGCCAACAGTTTATGTTGACTTCATGTTTGCTTGTACAAAATTAAAGCTGAAAAAAATATTTATTTATTAATAACTACATGTATGTAGTATGTCCCCCAGACAAATGATCCCCCAAAGGCCAAGGAGAAAAAATAGAAATACTGCATCTATCAAAATATGTCAAATAATTAAAACAATCCAAATGGGGATGGGACAGCCAGATGTCAGCAAAACTTAGTCATAAAGAGAAGAAAAGAACCAATACAGGTAGGGGTGCATTTGTGTTATTGATGCTTATCATTTTCAAAAGTTGATTGCTCATATTATTTTTCTGTGAACTGCATCCTCAAGGCATGAACTCGATGTGAACAGATTTTTGAAAATATTAGATCTCGACACCAAAACCGGCTTTTGTTATATTGGAAAATCGTTGTCCATGAAAAAAAAAAAGAGAAAACAAAAAAATTGCTGGTGACAGACAATTTCGAAAATCGCTCGGGAGAAAATTATGTTTGGAACCTTCGAACAAGATCAGTTCTGAAACTTTAATCTTCATGTTTTTTTAGAGGAAAAATCAATTTTATGCTAGCTTTATGATTTAAAGTTGCCATTTTAGATGACCTTGAATTACAAAATAAAATCCTGATTGACAAATTCAAGAAATGTAAGGAAAAGAGAAGAAAACAGCCTTAAAAAATCGCACTATTTGGCAAAATTTTCCGCACTATTTTTGGTTTTTTCCGCACTCTACCAGATGCCCTGTACAAAGCACAATAATAATAATACAAATGGTTCAAACGAGTCTATGTAAATATCACTACAATGTGCATGGACAATAAACAACCAGACATACAACCAGGACAAAGAAGCGAGAATTAAGCTGTTGAATCATGAATGAAAATGCAACTTTCTTGTGCTGCTCTTGGCTGTTCTCGAGTGGTTGTGTTTGCTGAATAGCAGTCATACTGAAATGTTTGCCCTCCATCTGAAAACTGGAAGTGAGCCCGCAGAGCAAAAAAATTGGTGAGTGCTGGAGATTGACCAACTGTATTCATTTATAATTAAGTGAGCACTAAGCAAAAGAAAGTGGATGAAATGAAGCTTTAAGTAATGTGTTATGAGCAATGGATACACCTCTCCTTTTTAACATATGTCGAGGTGTGAGACAGGGCTGCCCCCTCACCCCTTACCTTATCTTATATTATGCACTGAACTGTGGGCAATCATCATAAGAAATGACCCTGACTTAAAGGAATCCCAGTTTTCTATTGTGGTACAAACAAAGAAGCAAAAATCACACTATACATATATGACAATTAAGTTACATTATTGCCGCATGGCAATGAAGAAGCTTTACGAAATGACCTCACTATTTTTGAGAAATTCAAATTAATTTTATGTTCAGGATTAAAGCTCAATCTTTCTAAATGTGAGATACTTAGAATTGGATCTCTGAGAAATACCAATGTCACTTTTTGCCATGACTTAAATCTCAAATGGGCAGACAACTCTGTTTCTGCACTGGGAGTGGTTTTTACCAGATAAAGTGACAAATCTAAACTACAAACCTCAATAATTGGAAAAAATACAAAATACACTAAATGCATGACAAGAATGTGATCTGTCTTTAATTGGAAAAATAACAATTCTAAATTCCCTTGTAATATCTAAACTAAGTATACCTTTTTACTTTGCTCCCAAATCCAAACTGCACTTTCTTTATTAGACTAAAAAAATTGTACTAAAGTTCTTATGTATGGAACAACAAACTATCAAAAGTCAAATATACAATGTACTGTAAGGATAATGATTCTCATCAACAATTTTGAACAAGGTGGACTTAAACTCTTAGACGCAAAATGCTTTTGTGAGTTTCTAAAACTTACATGGGTGAAATGATTCATATTAAATAAAGAAACAAACTTCATATGGAAGACCTTGACTGAAAAACAACTTGACTCTGTGGGAGATCTTATCTGGCAGTGTAATTTTAGCGAAAATGAAAGCTTTTTGATCAACATTTCATATGATGTATTTTAGTAGTGTGGAATCACTTCAATTTCCAATATTATGCAGGCTATAGTGCTTCTGTAAACAGCAATGAGGTTATCTGGCATAACTCAGGCATTAAGATAAAAGGCACACCTGCTTTTTACAAAAATTGGTATTCCTGAGGAATATACAAAATCTCTCACATCATGGATGGAAGAGGTAATTTTTTGTCAAATCAAGCTCTCAAATCCAAACTTCTTAGAATACTTTGGGCTGATTTCTGTGATTAAAGTTCAAAAAGATTTTTAAAAAACAAGGAGGAAAATGATATATCTTTCATTCGTCAACATGAGAAAGTTTGAAAGAGCGTTTATCCATTTATGGTCAAACAATGTCAAGAACTTCCTTTAAATGTACACAGAAATGGCAAATAAGTTTTCCAAATGACCAACTTCAGTGGCCACAAATATTCAGTCTAGCTTTCAAAACTACGTCATACATATAAACTTGGGAATGTATACTATAAAGTTCTACACTGCAATACTTTCAGTTTAAGTTTTTACATCATATGTTATACACAAATGTAATAATTTTCAAAATTAAGTACTATTAATACCAATTTGCTGGCATGCTCCTTCTGTCTTAAGGCTGACAAAACACTTCTTCACCTCTTTTGTGAATGCAACAGCAAGAAGTTTTGGCACGATGTATGCAGTTGGTAATGTCTCATGAAATAAAAACTGGTATATATCACTAACATTCTTTGATATTTGTTTTGGTTACAATTTAATAAAACCCAATTTAATTCTGAATTGATTGATTCTAGTCACAAAATTGCATATACATTTATACAGCTGTAAAATGGGATGTCGAATTCCCACCTTGTTAGTACATACATTTAGTTAAGCATACTAGAAAAATAGAAAAGCATATTGCTTTTGACAACAATACAATGGACAAGCATAGAAAACTATGGAAGAACAAGTTCAACCTGTAAATGAGTAGCGGTTAATGTGTTTGTTTCCCATGCCTTTTACCAAATGAATATACTATACAATTTCATGTAAACTACCGAGTCTTCATAGTTTTATACTTTAAAAAAAGGCATACCTCTAATGTCAATAATAACCTGCAAATGTAAAATTGTAAGATTATATCTATAATAACCTGTAATACTGCAAGCTCTGTAAATAAAGGGAAGTATAATCATAATAATAAAAAAAGTGGTTGTTCTTTTGTGTAGAGCACAATAAAAGTTCAGACGAGTTTAATAACACAGCACTTTTAAAACGTTTTTTGCAAGTACTACTAACAGCTTCAAAGCAATTTAACACAGTTGATGACACTTTATGCTTTGTGCTCAGCATTATACACATTGCTGCTTTCTAAAGTTGAACTCTCCAATAGCTTGTCCATAGGAGAAACATGAGATTCTCCAAAAACCGTAAGATTTCCATGGCCGACCGTGAGATTCTGCTGAAAACCGTGAGAGGTCTGCTCTTCAATTGTTTTCATATTATTCTTAGCCAAGTAAAATACGGCTTGCTGCGGTGATACTTTTCATGAAATAACTTCACTCTATACACAATTAAGACTAGTAATATGATCATAAAATACCATTTATGTATGTAAATTTGATTTGAAACCACAAAATATTTTGTTTTACGTGGGATAGCAGACCACTTACGTCAGACATATTTCTTTGATATAGTTGGTCAAGCTGAGCCGCAACAGATAAAGAAAAACCTTGTAAAATATATGGCCGCGACAAAGTTCATTCTAGTTCTTAAATAGTAAATATATTAAACTAGGCAGAGACTTTACTTTGGATCTTGTCAGTTCGAAGTTCCTTTTTCTAGTTTTCTAGAAGTAAAGCGAAAAATTCACGATTCCATGATCTGGAGATCCTGATGTGATCCGGTTTTGAATAATCTATCAGCTGAAGCTTCTGAATGTCGAGTTCCAGAATAAGAATAAATTAAAATCCGCAATAATAATCGATCTTCTCGGGTACAATTTTCTTTCTTCAAACATCTAATTTATTTGACCTTTGATACCTCATATGCTAGAATTTCGTTTCGTCATACCATAAACATTGTTTGAGGCAATCGATTGCATGCGAATTTATAAATGAAAGTTGTTACTAAATATACTTTTAAAATTATCAATCACTCGCTCATGTGACCGTCTTGTCGAAAAACAAACTAAGAGAGTTGTCGCATCGTTTAATACATTTCTTTCGCAATTAACAAAATCACAAACAGCAGCTAAATAAACTTTGTGTCACACAAAGCCTTGAAACATCAAAAAACGTAAACTCAACCGGATACCAAGTGCTCTGCTCAACACTGCAGAAACTACTTCAATCACCACAACATAATTTCAAGCTGGTACTTGCAATATTCAAAACTGGCACAGTGTCGCAACAGCCTAGCTGTTTGCGCGATCAAGAATTTCTACATTTCAGTACTGAAAGAGTTGAATAACTGAAATATCTAGGACTACTTACCGCTGACACTCTGAAGAAGGGCAACAACAAACAAACCCCAAACAGACATGACAGAAATTAATTCCGCCATGTTTATGGCAGCTTCCACACAATAACCGGCTTTCAACCTTGTACTCGCCCGAGGACCTCAGGCTCAGCTGATTACTGCACAGGTAGCCCAAGCGTTGAATGCGCTGCCCTTTGGGTTTGGGGGTTAACACGCGGGAAAGTTGTTTTTAAAAAGTGAACAACTTATGCAACTTTTTAAACGAACGTATGGTAAATATGAAATATGCCGTGTATTAATCCGAAATTTAATAAAATTTGCCGTTTACGTCATTGTCATTCGTGTTTCTGTGGCGTTTCGAGTCGATCTCAAATCGCGGACAAGTCGACTCCAAACGCCACAGAAACACGAAGAATGAAAATATGAATGACGCAAGCATGCAAAAATAACTGGTAAATTTTATTAAATTCCGGAGCAATATATTTCCCTAGCCTCTTCCGCAGGCAAATCTGGCGTAACTCTAACCACAACCGAAATATAGAGCTAGATGGCAATTTAGGTTGATGTATGGTAAATGATGATAATTGAGCCAGGGAGGAAGCTGCCAAAATAACGAAAATTGGGGATGGGAGAAGAGAAAAAAGTCGCTTCGCTCGGCGACTTGCTCGGGGCCTTCGGCCCCTCAAACTCCTGCTCATATTTGTTGCCAGAAATTCCAACTGGAGTTGCCTGCGGAGGAGGCTAATATTTCCCATACATCCGCTTAAAAAGGGTTCACTAATATGTTAACTTAAACAACGTCCCGCGACCGTCAAATTTATTGCTACTTCATTTAGTATTCGCATTTAAGGCTTGGGCTAACTGTGATTACTGAGATAGAATGAATATTTATCTTATTTTCGTCCTGTACCTTTTCTCCTTTCTCGCCGTATTGATTAGCGTACAGAATTTATTTTAATTTTAATTAGTAGATGCAAGCAGGCTAAAATATACCATCATACAGTTGTAAGGAAATCGCGTTAAAATTTGCCGGGACTTCTCATTCAGTAATAAGTATAGTACTATTATACAAGTTTATGACACAGGAGTAATTAAGCCTGGTTCACACTTGTGAAACTGAAGCACAAGAACAAGCATACGCAAAAGTTGTTCACACACACGAAATACTGAGCAAAAGAAATACAAGGATACGCATGCGCAGAAACAATGCCTGTGCTCTTAAAGGACTGGTGACGACAACAGATCTGGAGACACAAACGAAATAAGAATAAGCACAAGCACAAGAAAAAGGAAAATCTTTATTTTTCTTGTGCTTGTTCATGTGCTTATTTCATGCATATTCACACTGGGATTTCCCTGTGCTTTTGTTTGTTCTTGTGCTTATTCTTATTTCACAAGTATGAACCAGGCGTAAGGGATATTCTGTAGGTGGCCATTCTCTAACAAGTTTCAAAAACTTTACTTCTTAGAAATATGAGAACCTATATAGTTTTAAGGCCTGTTTACATAGAGGGAGAGCTCGAGCCCTACTGCTAGGGCCTGCCACATTAGAAGTTTTTTGTTTGTTCAGTACATGTAAACACTCGCGCTAGGGCTGGCCCTGCTAATCAGTGCCGGGGGCTATCTTTGGCTCAAATTTGGGTCAAATTACGGGAAGCTGCAGTAATAACTGACATAACATCAACCCACAACACTGAAATGCAGCAAGAAGTGGCACCAGCGACAAACAAATTAAACTTGCCACCAAAAACACGTCATTTATCCGGTATTTTGAGTTTCGATTTGTTTTGCTTAACAGCTACGCGATTATCTGTAGAGTGTACAACTTTGTTCGCGCGGTTTCGCGGAAATATTGAATCAGCAATGCATTCAATTTGTATTTAGGGAAACGCTTATGGAACAGATTATGCAATACCTTTGATTACTATCATTTCTTATTTTTGATTTTCTCCCGGAACTGAACGGTCGAAACTTTTGATTTCTAGTAAGAACTAAGCTGCCTAATAAACCCTTTCCCCGATTTCTTAACAGCACCTGCATTTCAAAAATGCAACAGCATTTTCTTTTTCTTTTTTTCAAATGTAAAATAGTTTATATCCCAATGCTCTTTCGATCAGAGTCGAGTCCAGTTCAGTGTATTTTTTGGCATTTGTTCACTTCGCATGTACTTATGAAGGTGTTTATGACTGCAAACAGCTACTTGATAGTGGAGAGTCTTTGAGATATTAAAATATGTGAAAAAAAATGGGTGCCACACTTACTTAATCTTGAATTTTTTATCTTGCATAGCGCTAGCGGCACTCAGTTTTTTTTTAAATTAGCACATCCATTCGGTACAGGTCTTATGCCAAAGCTCAAACAATTAGGTAAATACACAACAAGAAGAAAGAAACATGTTCAGTAGATCGCCGTTGCTACGCAGTTTGCAAAAGTTTTGTGTCCTTGAGCAAGGCAATTTACTCCACTTGTTCCATTTGACTCAGCTGTACAAATGAGTATCAGCTTCTGCTGGTGGCTAACCTGCAATGGATTAGTGTCCTCTCTAGGGAAAAACTGGGTTTATGAGCCACTTGGCTCAAGGAGGGGCCGAGGGGAAGGGTAGAGGGGCATTTTTTTGACTCGTCATGCCATGATCAGACTTTAGTAGTACCCCTAGCTCCCCCACAGATAAATGACTGATCCCTTCAGCTACTCACTGAAAACTTGATCTCGATATGTGGAATAATTTCGGAGAAATGAATGTTTAAAAATGTCCGAACTTAAAAGCATTTTTTTATGATAAGAACCAGACGTTCTGGCAGAGGCTAATTGTTCTTAAACTTTTGGGTTTTCAGTTTTAAATTGTTCTGTTAAACTGACTAATTTCTGGATTCTTTTTTTTCAAGTAACTCGTTAACTTATGATCAAATTTGTGTTTATCTGGCAGCAGATTTAAACCCCTTTTGCGAACTAAGCGAGCCATGCAAATTCTGCGCCTAAAAATAGAAGTGATTTGAAGTTTTTCATTTATTCAATCATTGTAATTTGTATATTGAAACAACAAGCCCGGACAGGATGACCTGGCATTGATCCACTTTTGTTGAACATGATTTAGAGCGATTGCTCAAGAATATCTGTACATTGAGGTTCAACGTCGAAAACACGCTTCTCTTCGTGTTTTACTATTAAAGCATGTCCAATCGTGTTAAGGTTATGACGAAACCGGAGCAAATGATTTTTGCTTAAAGGAATCGTCAGATTGAAGAGAGCATAAATAGCAATATCACATTATCCTGTTGTGCGTTGTGCTCATTTGTACATAATTATGTTTTAAAATGTTAATTGCTAAAAACAATCATTATATAACCAGCAAGCAGCATTGTCGGTGAAAAATTTTTTAGACAAAAGAAGGTATCATTATTGTTATGGAGCTGGGCGCACTTTGCGTGACTTTTGTTAACCTCATACTCGAACAATGCTAGGAAGCTAGCAAAAATAGCTTAAATGTTTTGTCAGTCGTATCATCGAGTTTTAAAATAAAATTATATTAGAAATATTGTGCTGAATTGTTTCGGCCGATACTCGATCGGGCCTTTCCCACCCACGACATGACGGTATATTTCAAAGTACATCTTTCGCTTTGGGATTGTTTGTTGTCAAAATTATACTAGTTATTGTAAACGGAGAAGATACAACAATAACAGGGCTGGGCGCAAGCGGAGACTTGCTGCAAAGGAGTTTTATCCTTTCAGATAATTGGGGCTTGTCCGACAATAATTTATTCAATTATTGGATCTCAAACATTATAAGAGGTAAAAAGAACATGTACGAAAAATTATATTGGTCAACAAACAGATATAACACCAATTGATTCTGTTTGTGTGAAGAACTTTCTATCGCAACAAAATAGAAGTATTTTCTTATGTCAAGTACAAAAGGATAATTTGGGGCGTGATGTCTTTGTTTGTTCTTTAAAAAATGACAGCTGAGTTGAGACAAAAATGATTGACAGGCCAAAGGTTTGTTCATGAATGCTTGAAAAGCATAAATAGTCATTAGTTCAGCCCAGATCAAGACGACAGCAATTTCTCTCTTGCGCAGCAGAAATGAAGCACTTGTTTTGCATCCAGCTTTTCTTCGCCATTAGCAATCTGGGATCACATGCAGGTATGTAAGTAAGCAAAAATAGACATTTCGAAAACGGAGCATAACCGGGTAACGAAATGATTGTACTTTTACTCTGTGTTGTGTTGTGTTGTGTTGTCTCCCCACCCTCCTCTTTGGTTTTGAAAACAATGGGTTTTTTCCTTCGATCCGTGCCAACCGTTTCGGAGTCTTAATTAACTGGACATGACACGGGAGTAAAAAATAAAACTACAACCCCGTTTACACCACACTGATTTTCGGTAAAAATGAAAGTGTTACCCGTACCGTTTGTAACCGTGCTCGGACTACCTATTTAGGTATTCCGAGCTTGGGTAAAATTGGCGCGGGTGCCATTTTTATCCGTGCCTAACCAAAAAATCGAGTGTACTGTAAATTGGGTTTAACATATAACTCGAGGAAGACGTTAGTACCTCAAAAACTCTATTTTATCAATGATTTTGGAACATATTTCCAGTTTTATGAAAATTCATGGCAAATATTTTGGGGATGAATGAATTAGTGTTAAGTGTTAAATTCAAAACGATATATTTGCATATAATACAAGCTTGCAGCGACTCTAAATAAATGCCGTTCTTAATTGCAGTACCTTTTTTTTTCATTTTGCATATGCCAATTTTGTTCCAACAAAAGCTTTGCTTTCTGTAAGTCGAATTCATGTATGAACAGGTTAAATAACTGGGGACTATAGATATCTCCACGGGTGATTTTAGTAAGTGTTTGCGTGAAAATTGAGTGTTGATGCCAAAAATGGAGTTTTTACTTTTTTTTTTTCCCGTCTTGGACAAGTGTTCGTTTCGAGCTCACCTGAAAGTACTTACTTTGCACCAAAATGACAGCTGCTTTTCATTTGGCCAATTTATGGCAATCAAGCCAAATTTAATTGTGAACAGAGATGAGAAAAGAGCTCGCAGTTTCGGGTCATGACACCAAAACTCAATATTTTCATACTCGGCAAATGATCACAAAACTGCTGAATGTCACTGTATTAGTTAAGTTTTCAATTTAAAATTTAAAATTAAAGCTCTCGCAATACATTTTGTGTTTTGTATCACGATACAATTTGTGCGTTTTATCACAGTATAGTTGTACTTTGTTTCAGCAACATAATATATTGAAACTGTACTTTGAGTTCTTCATAGCCTATCAGGCAGTTGGGAGGACGAAGCCTGTTGCATTATGATACTACAGTTACGACCTTTATCGCTGAGGTTTTACCTGTTACAACAGCTGACGAAATCATGAGTAGATAATCTACTCTTTTTGTTTACCGAATTTCCATGTTGTTTCACTGCTATCGCCATTTCCATAAAATATTTCATGTTACTTTATCACTGACATCCGTCTTTGAAAGCCGGACCCGGGAAATTAGGATCAACCTTAACTATCATGAACAGAAAAAAAATACCATATAATATCTATACTCAGTTTTAATGATTAAAACTTTCCTTTTTTAATTCAGCTGAGGTTTTGAAAGACATCGGTTAGGTTAGTTTTCTTTTACCGATATTTTGAAAGAAGGTGGTTTGCTGGCCACTGATGCCATGCTACCAGTGGATCATAGCTGGTTATACACCCGTTCTTTTTTGTAAGAATCAGAAAATTTCTTTTGAGCCTTGCGATTCTTAGCGGTACCAGAGATTTCGGCCTCAAATGATTGGCCGTATTTACCCAGAAAGACGAATAGTTCGTCTGAGACGAACTGATCGATAGGCCTGAGTAAATACGGAACGCATCAAATAGCAGAATTTAAGTGTGTCCGACTTAATACGAGATGCATCAAATGGATTTTCTTCCTGTTTCTGTTGTCGAAACACATCCAAGCGGTTACAAAGTTTGTTTCGGTTTAATTCGTCTGTTTAGTGCGTCTCGGGTTTACCCAGTAGAATCATTCGTCTGAGACGAATAATTTTACAGCACGAAACTTTAGCTCGTCTGATGCAAATTTCCGTATTTATCTAGACGAATTATTCGTCTTTCTTGGTAAATACGGCCAATTTTTATGCGATTCTTAACATATTTTTAAAGTCATGTTGACCAATCTCTGCACTGTACATGTCACGTGCTACGGCGGGTCAGAATTTACGGATCAGCTGTCACTTTTCAATCACCTTTTGCCTTCTCTGTTCTTGTTATGGATGCAGATCGAATTAGCGTCACGCCTCGCATATTTTGGCTTCATATCGAGAAAAGGAGTAAAATGTACAGTACTGAAACATTTTAGAGGTGTTAAACAATACATGTAAAAGTGAGCCTGATCATGATTCTTATAAAATTCTTATTTTTCAGGGATTTTGAGCCTTGTGATTCTTATAAAAAGAATTCTTACCAAAATGAATGCGTGTAACTTCTTTCCGGCACAAATAGACGAGGTGCTGCACGTCATCCAGACAACTGATATGATGGAGTTGGTGCATAAATCTCATCTTTTTAATATTTTCTGAAATTATCAATGATAAAGCTTAGAGCAAGTTTTCATGGTCAGTTGTCCAAACCTGTCTGACAACAAAAGATATCAGATATCAGTATCTAATATGTTTCCATCGTATTTAATGGCAAAAACAATTCTTGATCTTACCTTTTGTATCGTATAAAGTCACGAAAAAACTGCAACTTGAAAAGCAATGATCAATATCGGATAGAAGACAAGGAAAAGTGTTTAACAAGTCTTCTGGAAGTTGGTAAACATTACGTCAGCTGAATCCTTAAATATTGGTGTTGCGTGTTTGAATGAATAATTAATCAGCCAGTTTGTCTATATCTAACCTGCTAGCCTGCTCTCCTGTGGATTTATTCGGAGATGTTTATTTTCGAGTTTCCCTCTCCCTACCTAGTTCCCCCTGGGGGGGGGGGGGGGGACTTCCAAGTTTGGAGGGCGGGGATGCTCGGCGTGGGGTAAAAATCCAAGGATATG
>JANSTQ010027788.1:0-27784 GCA_026167885.1 Bergia puertoricense | reverse complement strand
TATTTGAAGATAATAAATTTGCTTAAGATTTGAATGTCTTTGCGGCTAAAATGGTGAAAATTTAATAAGCGCCCTCCCTCGATTAAGTGCTCCTCTTGAATAAGCGCCCCCCTAAAAGTCCAAAATTTAAATAAGTGCCCCGGGCACTTATTCGAATAAATACGGTAATTATAATTATATAAATTAAAAGTTAGAATAATATTAGTCTGTTAAAACACGGTACAGATCTTTGATGTTGAATCTGTGAGAGGATAGGGATTTTTGGTGATTAGTAAGGGTCATGATATCAGAATTCAACCAAATCCTGGTCTGCTACAGAGTACCAAATATTCTGGAGTGCTCCTCAGGATTTCCACATTCACTATCTTGTTTAGCCTCCTCCATAGGCAACTCTTTCTTGTTTGGGCAACGAAAATATCATATGGTTGTGAATGATGTCTAATGAGGGTTTCTCTCGCCTCAGACCCCCACTCACACCTTGCCTTGCTTGGTGACTCGCTTGGGCCTCCCACCCTTCCAAATCATAGTGTTTGTTTCCAGAAAAACCAACTGGACTTGCCTCTGGAGGAGGCTATGTCATAATACTTATACTTTTAATTGTTTTTCAGTTGCACATAAAATTACGAAATCAATAAGTTAAAAAAGAACAACTAGGAAGTACACAAAAGGGTGGAATTAACAAGGTGTACTTTCCAAAACCCAAACCAAATATCAAAAATTACTACCCAAATCCCCATATATCAGACTTGCACCCACTTCTATTTCGCCACAGTTGCCCTTTTCTGATATAAACACGCACTCCCTCCCCCAAGAGAAAATCTAGTAACAGTACACTTCTCAGTCAAGAATAGCAATGCCCAAATCAACCCCCACTGACCAATTTTAAGTAACCCAAAGAGAGCTTGCTCATTGCCGCACAAAGAGGAATGGAGAAAGTCTGTACCAATATTTATTTACCTGGATTAACTGATAGGAAAAGAGGGAGGTAGACAGTACCAAATTTCTATGCACATTTGAACCTTGAGGAAAACAACTAATAAAAGTTATGAACCTCACTTTGAGTCAAACCACAGTACTGCTTTTCTCAAAGCAGTGCACCTGCAAAATAGTGAACAGCCCCTCAAAATATACAATTTTTGAGTTCTTTAGATGCTGTCAACAACTACATTTTGTTGCAAGATTTAAAAGCAATGTGTCAATGGGCTCAATTCATCAAACTATCTACAAAAAATTATGGTCGCATAAAAATTATATTTATTGTTTTGTGTACCCGTTTCCAGATTTAATTTATTTTACCAATTAAGTTCTTCCAATTAATTGCCCCCATGTGAATGCACAAGACTTTGAACATCAACTGTGAAAATATTTATTTTCTATGTTCAAACACCACTCTAACATACTTGTAATTATTAATTTAATGACCCAAATCTTTTCTGAAAAACATTTAAATCAGCTGATCAGTGTTTTATTAAAGTCAACTTAAGACCTTTGCATGCTAGTGTTGGTCAACACCAAGTAAAACTCTACATTTTCTTTGAGTTGATGATTTCAAGTAAACATTTGACTACATTGATAATCATTAAACATATCTCAAACCACTCAATGGGATACTTGAATTTCCTTTTGATGCAAAAGACATTGTGCATTTTTTTAAGATTCTTCAGGGAAGAATAGAATGTCAAATGACTTGAAAGTCCATTAGAAAGTATTACAAAAAAAAGACAACTTTTAACTGTTTTTAGAAAACTTCTTAAAACAGTAAAAGTGTCAGAGGTTGTAAAATATAATTTGAAAAGAAATGATATAATGTGGACATATAATTGTATCACTTTGTTTTTGTATTTTGCACCAAGATAAATTGTTTCTGGTTTCAAGGTATGACACTGCCAATGACCCTCAAAATTAAATTACAAGCCATAGGACATTAACTAATATCTTGCTGAAACACATTTAAAAATAAATCATTAAGTAAATAATTTATGTAAAAAATGTGCACAATTATACAATAATATTTTTATATTTGAGTCTTGTAAATTCTAGTCAAATTGTTGCAGAACATCTTAGGGTGAGACACTCACCACACAAGTAGTACAGTTACTGAAAAAACACTTTGAAAGGAAAATAAAAACTGGAAGTTCCCTGCTGATACAAGGAAAAATTTGAGAGAACAGATCAGAAGAATCTACTGCATTCTAAACCTGGTTTTGGTAACAGAATTGTGACTGTCCATGCAAAACCTGTATAAACACACTTCGAGCATTCGAGCAATTAAAGACAAAAGAAAAAACACACTTGCATTCGAAACAAATGTAGCCTGCATTTGTGCTCACACCATACTGCATTTGAATGTGTTTTTCAGCGAATGCCCCTCGTTCAAAACGAACGCACAAGTGTGTTTGAAACAAATGCACCTTGACTGAAACTAACTCAAGCAGTGTGTACAGTGTGTTAGAAATGAACAGTCATCAACACAGTAACAGAGTTTGCTTATGGCATCATTTGGAACTCCAGATGGCAGAAGAAACGAGCTAATTTGCTGGAAAGGAGAGATGATTGTGTTCGTACCAAATGAGTTTGAAGCACGTTCGAAAAAACGCATTGCCACACCCAGATTGGCATCTTTTAAGGGGTTCAATTGAAATTTTCTGATGAGCATCCCCGCCCTTTTTTATATTGGAGTTCCCCTTCCCCTGTGCTTCTAACTTGAGGTACTTCTCAATTTTTTTTTCTTGGTTTCCAAAAATTGTAAACTTAAAAAAATAATTTGTAGAATATCAGAAAATACTGAACACACTAACATCTTCTTGAAAAACTTGTGTCCACATAATTAAATTATGTTCTTTTTATATTGATTGACCTAAAATACAATCACATCTTGTGCCAAAATTGTGTATGTTTTTAAAACTATTCTTATAAAACCTTGTTGATGCAAAATATTTATGGCACAACTGTCATCAATTTGAGAACTGTCAATGCTATTAAAACACTAGAATCCTAACTACTTTCTGTCAACCTATTAACCTTTCCAAAATAAATTTAACTTACAACTTAACACCTGACTCTTTGATGCATGCTGCTTATATCTTTAGTACTGACAGCTGTGATTTAGTCATCATAATACATGCACTCATGCATTTTAAACATTTAAAAATGATAAAACCAATCTAAACAATCACAGAAATGTCTTCAGTTCTTAATCTTTTGCAAGGCAAAGAAATGATGCTGTTAAAACAGAACTTCAGTTGATATCCAAGCACATATCATTTATAATATATTATTTCAATCTGTTATTAATTATTCATTGATAGTTTAAGATTTTCTGTTCTGTGGAATACACCAATTCTTTAACTTTAACTTAATTTATTCAACACAGATAGCCCGGAAATTAAGAAATTGCAGCTTATAATTACTGATGTGTGAATAAATTCAGTCATTTTCAATGTTTTTGTTTCTATCGTTCAAAAACAAGTTTAAATGTTTCATCAATGATTCAACAGTTCAAAATACCAGGCAAACAAGGGATCAATGGTTTACAAGAATTACCATAACCAAATAAAAAATCATGCTATTGATTATGATGAGAAAAACATTGTGCAATGAAAAAGATTCAACTGTTAATCGATTTCTTGCAGCAAATTTTTTTTTCACCCTTACTATTTTAATATCTGTACCTTAATGCAGATTGGTATGTCCTCATATTATTTAAAATCCTATATTGTTTTAATCTTTCACTTCCAAAGTATTAAATTGATAAGCTGCTAGGTTCTTGTTACTTGTCTCCGTAAATTTCCTTTTAGTAAGTTTGGGGGATTTTGTATTTAATCTAAGAGATGGAATGGTTGTTCAACTCCTTCATCCTCACAACCAATCAACTTATTTTTTATTAATTGTGTAAAGAGAAGTTAGATACTGATAAACTTGGTGAGAGTGGAAAGGTTAAGTCCATGTAAAAGATAAGAGGTCATGACAAAGTCTCAATATTGACATTCAGTCTCTGTTACCCGTACTTCAACATGTTAACATTTTAGTGTATGAGAACAGTAGTACTGGGCTATCTGTGTCGCATAAATTGGATTATATACCATCTAATGCCAGGTACCTTGAGTAATTTAACCACAAAACATTTCTGAAAATTAATAATTTATAAAAATGTCAACACCAGGATACAGCAAACCAGTCTAACCTAATTCAGAGGAAACTGTGTACATGGTACTGTTGGAATGACAGGAATCATTCTAGTCAACACTTGGACCCACAGGTGTTGCAGTTTGTTGACAAGTTTTCTTTGTCAGTATCTTGCAGCTCCCTCAGGTATTCATGTCGCAGTGCTGCTGCAGCTGTTATTCTTTGATATGGGTTGAATCTCAACATTTGCTGCAAGAGAAGGGGACATTTTTAGAATCAGGGATTCAAATTAATATAAAAATAATAATAATGATAGTTTTATAATAAACTTTATTTAAATTATGTGGCACTTTCCTTGTAGCTGCTTGAAGCACTTGACAATACTACGAAGTATTGGAAAAAACATTCACAATTTTTAAAGTCAAAATTTTAATTAAAAAATAATTACAAAGCTGCTGTAAAATTAGAGTTAAAAAGTTTTAATAGAAAGTTTAAAATCTAGTAAACAAATTTCTAAAAGCAATTAGCAAGGAAAGTTTTAACAATGCCTCCAGCCTTACAAAGGTTTGATGTGCTTTACCTGCTATAAGTTTTGTTCCATAGATTTTGAATTACTGTAAATCTTAATGGTTCAGTTGTATAGGAATAAGATCTTGAGTATCTTTAATAAATTTTAATCTTTTCTCAAAAAATGATGTTGTATAAAAAACCAAGTACACTGTATCCTGGGGGGGGGGCAGGTAAGAATATGTTACCCTTAACTCTTGTCCTGCTACAGTTTCAATTATCAACGTTTCAAATTTTATGAAAATTCTCAACTTTCGTTTTTTGAGAAAGTATTTACTTCAAGTATTCAATCAATATGAATGACCAAAGTAATTTTTAAAAAAATTTTTCTTTATTATTGGCATAAAGTTTCATTACAAAATTTCTAACAAAAAACAAAAATAAAAATGACCACAGTATGGTATTTCAACAGCTGTTTCAAAGTTGGGATATTATTGTTTTTACAAAATTGTCCTCAGCAGGACTAGGGTAAATATGGACCAATTTTATCGATCAAAAAGAGCAAGCACTGTGGGGCACCTCCACCCTCAGCCAATAAAGGCCCAAATTGGAAGCATTTCAAAGTTGGTTCAGTATGGTCATGTGGCATGGGGGTCTGCATTAGGGAGAAGGGTGAGGGGTACCTTGTAGTGGCTTTTGTGTGTGTGAAGAGCAAAATTGGTTCCTTGTGAGTGCATTTGTTTCCCTTAAGATGAGTACCTTAAGTAACTGAATTCCTTCTGGACACATCTCACGAAGAATTTGTTCCAGAGGCCAGGGATGACACCTTGAGAAGGATTCCCATGCCAGCGATACATAGGGAGGCCATTCTGATTTCAGTGGAGAGCCAATCACACTGTGTGAAGTAGATTGACTATGTTAGGCAATGTTTTTATGGGCTTACGCCCAAGACCTAAACAAACTTTCAAACAAAGTTTCATATTTTTTTAACAAACTTTCCAACTTTCACTTCCAAACTAAACAATGAAATGAAAATAAAACCCCAATTAACAATTAAATGTTATTAAATGAACAAGGATGATTTATTTTTTGAGGGTGTCAACAAAGGGTAGATCTCCCATTTGGACCACCTAAATTTTTTTATGACAATATCAAAAAACAATAAAAAATAATAGATATGTGTGTGACTGTGTTGGTTTCACATCGCTTGATTGATCGAGTGTCCTCAGCTTAAGCTAATGGTGACTCTTACTTGGTGAAATGTCAAGTTTTGGACTCCCTTCTTCCGACACCAATTTCATTAGGAAGTGATTAATTTTGACAATTTCCTCAAAAACTTCTACATACAAAGCAAAAACAAGTTTTCTCTGTGTTTTGATCACCCACCATCTTGGATGACCACTGACCATTTTTGCACCCAAAATGTGCACATCTTGTGGTGATATCTCAGTGAACCTGCAGTGACTCCAGAGTTGGTCAGTGGTGATCGAAGATGGCAGAGGATCAAAACACACCGACAAGCTTAAGGTGGGAAAACTTTGTCTTTCGCTTTGTATGTTGACGTTTTTGAGGAAACTCAAAATAAATCACTGCCTAAATGAAATTATGAAGTAAGGGATTTTGCTAAAGTAAGAGTCGATTTTGTCATTAGTAAGCTGGGGACAATGGATGTGAATGGAATGCAGTTACATATTTATTATTTTTATTGGTTTTAGATATTTTCATGAACATTTTACAGTAGGTGGTCCAAAAGGGGGCCCAAAAGGTGGTCCAAATGGGGGTCCAAAAGGTAGTCCAAATGGGGGTCCACATTTTGTCAACACCCTTTTTTCACAAAATTATGTGATTGCTTGGTAACTAATGCCCTTTATAACACTATAATTTTACTTTAATACTGCAGACTGCAAAAATACAAAATAATAAAATTCTTTAATGTGTTCAAATGATGCAAAAATAAATCATTACTGAAAATGCCCTTCTTTATTAAAACTTCTCCAATAAAATCACTCATCCCAAAAATATTTTCAGTATCAAACATCAAAAGCATTATTTTCTGCCAAATAGATCTTAAGATTCTGAACTGAACCCTGTCCAAGAGCCTGCATGTGTCACTATTTTGATAGTACCTACATATTTGTCATGCTCAGTGCGGCATGAAAATATAACTTAACTTAAAGATTCAAGGGTTGGGAAAGGATTAATTATTAAATATTTTATTTTTAACCTGCATTCTAGAACCTTTTACCTAAAAATCTTATGAAGTTGATCCACATCACATTTGCCTTCAAACAGAGGTCTTCTGTTGTACATCTCTGCTATTATGCAGCCAATACTCCACATATCAACTGGTGTAGCATATTTAGACTGTAGTAAGACTTCTGGAGATCTGTACCACAAAGTCACAACCTAAAATATACAATATACAATATAAATCCACTTAAATACACTTGATGCTTGGCCTGCCGAGTAACTTGAAAGTGGAGGGGTTGTAACAAGTGTGGTAGGAAACAAGCTATTTAGGGGAAATTGGGGACATACTTCTCCAGAAAATGTCAAATGTAGAAAATGCATCTAAGAACACAAAAATCTTTTTCATTCCGAGTCAAGGACTTTTTGGCAATATCCTGGCTGTGTTAATTTATGACCAAAAATTGGTAGGTGGTGGTGGTGGTGGTGAGATGGGGGGGGGGGGGGTAAAACCCCCAATCCTTCACCTCCATGGTGCCTGCAATGATGGTGCAAATGTACTTAGAGTATCTTGATTAAATGATAGAATTCTTAATTGAATATTATGATTCTGTTGCCTTGCCACTGCAAATGAACTCAGTCTTGTATATATTACGTTGAAGCACATACACTTTGTTTTGTTTTGTTTTGTCAGCAAATACATATATCTTGTTTAACATATATAGGTGATTATTTCATTCAGGCCCAAAGCCAGGAATTTTTGTGGGGGAGGGGGGGGGGGGGTGTGAGTAGACATCATAGCAGACTCTGGGGTATAATTTTTTTGGGAGAAATTTTTACACTGTCTAACACTCAAGATTGTATTTACCATGTAGATTATAGAGATTGTTAAGTAAAAAGACCTTTTTGAAAAAAAATTACTATTTCTTACTGTAAACTATATTTTTTAACTGAGCAGACTGCCGTGGACCTTCATGGCTGTGTGGGTGGGTGGGTGTGTGTGTGTGTGTGGGGGGGACTCGCTGCCTACAGACCTGTCATACTACTGTAACTACGTTACCCATTGACATTTTTCAGATGGCTTTTCTCAGGTGGCTTTTCTCATATACTTTTCCAAGGTTTGGTGAAGGGAGATATGGAGATAGAGTCATCCAACTTTTTTAATGAGTATTGAAGGTGCAAGTTACTGGAGGACAATCAGAGGCATGGTTACCCAGGAAACTTTGAACAATTTTTTATTTTCTCTTCAGTGAAATGTTTTGCATTTTTTGTGACTTTGAATTTATTATTATAGTTTAATTCATTTCAGTTGTTTATATCTTATGGGGTAATGTCATTACACTTGAAGTGATATACAGGAAATATGTTATCATAATAATAATAATAATACCAGTAATAATAATAATAATAATAATAATAATAATAATTTATTTTATTATAATGATAATTATTTCCTGCTCAGTGTGGCCCAACATTCATAGAAACAAAACAATGCATTACACTGTTATCTATCAAAATAATTTCTACACCATAAATGACACTAAAGTACCTCAAAACAACCAATGATTTTGAAAGATTCACAGTATATTTTTTGGCTAGTGATATGCTGCCATCTTGAATGAACCAAACTGTTTTCAGCATGCACCGCAATTTATTTTATGATATTAGACAAGTGAATAGTGAAGCCAATCAGATGTCTTTGTAAGATATACTTTTGTGTTGATAAAAACTATGAGAATTCTTAAATATTATATAATTTTATGTTTATAATACTAGAAATCATTAACTAACCACAGAAGTCAATGCCATTGTCGAACTGTAGACTCTTGCAAGGCCAAAATCTGCAATTTTAATTTGTCCATCATTTGACACAAGGATGTTCTGTGGTTTCAAGTCCCGATGCACAATACGGTGTGAGTGCAGGAAGTCCACGCCACTGAGTAGCTGGAAAGTAATATCCTACAAGGAAAAAAATGCTACATTTTCAGACATCAAAGTTTCCAAATATTATAATTTGAACATTCTAATTTTTTGAATTTTGAAGAAATTATGTGTATCAACAACAAACACTTCTACTCTTCATGACCATCAAAAAGAATGGTCACAATAATACGGTACTGAGACAACTGGTGAAAAAATTTCAGACATTCTTGGTTTGGGTTCTTGTGAGTTAACCCCCAATAAATCAGACACAATTTGATACAATATATTACATTTATTTAATGCTTTAGAGTTATGGAAATAAAACAGCAATAAATTTATTGATGCATAGTAATGTTCAAGGGTTTCTTCGGGGCTTCTAAGGCCAATATACAATCACATTTAGTAACTGAGTGTTAACAGAAAAATATTTTTGGAGAAATTAAACACAACCCAAATAAAGAACACTTCAGTTTAAAATCAAACAATAAAAAAAATGCCAGTTTTGTTTTCTAAAAGGAATAAAATTTTGTGTCACGTTGTATTGTATTACATCAAATATTGGTCCTCCTGACAGTATGTACTGGAGCAGTAACAGAAATACGAAAGTAAAAATAAGAACCAGTAAATTAATAAAATTACAATACATCATTAGACAAATAATACTACTACCATTACATCACTAATTATTTTAATATTTAACAAATTCATGAAATCAATTTTATTTCATTTTCAAAGACACTTGCATTGGTCAGATCTATTAAATAGTACTAGTGCCAAGTTGCGTTCAATACAACATAATGATTGCTCTTGCCCTTCCTTACTGCGCACAAATCAGACCCCCTTTAGACAGGAAGCATGAGGTCCCTCCATCAAAATTATCAACTTGTGAATTTTGAGAAATTATTAACACCAAGCACTTCTACTCTTCAAGACAATCAAAACGAATAGTCACAGTCTGGTATTTCGACAATCACGGGCTCAAAAGTTGAGGCATTTTTGGTTTTTATAAAATCGTCTTTAGCAGGATTAGGGTTAATAATCCTCCCCTTCATTTACATGTACACAGCATCAAAATGCTAAGCTAGTGTCGACTCAACTAACTAAAGTTACTAAGTTTTGCTTTCACTTGATTCATGTACAGATAAATGCATTGATAGTATGCAATATAACACAGGGTTTTTGTAAATCCTTTCATGCTTGGTATTGCCCTTTGTAGATCGATGTCAGCATTTTTTAAAACAGCCTGTAACAGCCAAATATTTGACTTGTGTGCTCTGTGTACATCTTCAAAATATTCAGACAGTGATCTTGTTGATTGTATTTGAAAGAAAAAAACAGCTGCAGACCTACCAAGTCACACGCCTTGGGCATGTGTCACATGCCTCAAAGTGATTTCACATGCTCACATGCTGAGCAATCATGAAACACACACCTGATCTTTGAACAGGAAATTTACCAACAAAATTAGTTCTCACATGTGAAATTAGTCGTCAAAACTCTAAATTCTATACTGTTTCTCGTCAGTTTCAAAGCTCCATTTTTTTTGAAAGAAACTCATGAAAAAGTCAGTGCATCTGTAAAAGAAGTGTGCCAAATAAATAGCTGAAGATATCTGAGAACGCATGCAAACCTGAGATATGGACAAATACGGACTAATCGATCATGTCTCTCAAATCCTCTAAAAGTGAAGTAAATTACATTTCCTGGAGCCAAAATTTTCTGGGGGTGGATGCCCCCAGACTCTCCAAAATTATCACACGCTCATCGCTTGCTTGACCTTGGCATCTCTGCAGCTGCATAGATGAGATTATTCTTAACCCTCCCTCGACTATAAGCCTTACGTTCAGGGGGGTGCTTATAACTGGAAGGAATTTTGTATTTCAGATTTGATGGGCTTATATTGGGGGAAGCCTTTAGTACCATGTGTCAAAAACATACCCAAATTCTTTAAGACCAGTTGCTGGACATTGTTTCAGATAGCTAACAAAGGCCTGGTCAACATGTTCAAACACCTGGATCACGTGTGCCTCTGCTCTACCCCTCTCTGCCTCAAAAATTCAAATGTTCATAAAACAAACCTTGATCTTCCATTCACTAAGACCAGGCGATGGGCAGTGTTCCAGATAGCTAGCTAGGTCTTGTTCAACATGTTCAAACACCAATGTAAGGTGTGTCTCTGCTGTCAATGGACTTGGTCGGTGGTAGACGTCAAGAAGTCTAGGATTGAAGAGAATTGAGAACATCATCTTTTAGTTACAGATCTGGATTCATTATTTAATCATTTTCCATCATCCAGGTTAAGTTTTTCTTAAAATTAACTATAAATTATACTAAATTAAGCTTTAATTTATTATTCTTTGATATTAATTTTTGTGTGATTAATATGTCCTATTCTATGTAATTATACCCTGTAATTTACTCCCAAAATCCCAGGTGATGTATTGCTACATTCTCATTACCTATCCCTATACATTTTCTATATGCTATTTGGGAGAAATTTACACTTTACACTGATACTGTAATGAGAAGATAGCTAGGTGTTCACAAACATGGATGTGATCCTGCCCCTTTGAAAAATTATCTAGTAAATAACATTAACTCTATTTTCCTCAAAGGATGCCCACTGTTGTCTTGTGTGGACTTTTATTTGGAGAGAAATTTGAGTTTCAAAATTGGTTGGACTTGTAATGTCTATAACTGGGAATTTTGTGTCTCAGATCAGATCAGGGAACCCTCAACTACTGTTGTGTCAAAAATGTAGAGAAAACTGAAACAAAACATTTTCAGTATTTAGAAAGCCAAACAAATGCCAGCCAAAATCTTACAACTCCAAAAATGAAGACATGTACTGACCAAAATTGTCAAACTAAAAAAATAGCAAATCTGTGAATTTCAATGCCCCCTCCCCCCCCCAAAGAAAAAAAACTGCGATCACCTTGCTGTTGCGCTGATTTGGGGCTCAGTGTTTTCCCACATGAGTTGAGACTGATATATTAACAGAATAATAAATTCAGTGTCCCTTTAGCATATAATTACAATAATATACATGTTATTAAACCTGACTATCAATAGAGTATATACTTTTAATTATGTACATATACATAGTATCTATTTTGTTCCAGCTGAAAATTATTGACTCCATCATTTTGATTGACCAATGGGAAAAACAGGGCTCTACCAAGAACCCATATTGACATATTTGTGGATTCCTAAAGGCATATAACATTTCAGGAAATGAATGATATCAATGCTTCATTTCTCACTTTGACACTGGTGACACAGTCAAAACATTAATAGAGTTGAAAAGGCATCAAATTATTCTGAGAATTACTTGCAAGATGACATTTTTCACTGACCTAGAAAAAAGCCCAAATGATCTTTGTTAAGAAGCATGCATCAAGTCATGCGGACCCAAATATTTTTCATATAAATAAATGTACAGAATAAACATGAAGTGTGGAATTAATTAATTTGAGAAAGAAACTTCAGTTTACTTACAATGAAAACTCTTATGTGAGAAAATAATTCATTTTAAATGCCTTTGGTTGGTTCAAATCCTGCCACAGCTAGTGCAATTGTTATTAAGGAATTTTGCGTGTTTTCACAGCATGTGTCAATCCAGTGTCAAGAGGGCTGGGTGAGTGATTAACTTTTAGTCAGGGATGAATCAATCAGGGTCACCAATGTTCTGCTTACTGCAATGTTTGGAATGAATTTGGTATCCATATCCTTGAAACCTAATTTGTTAAATAAAATTATAAAAAAATATTTGCCAATCAAATTATAAAAACAAATCACTGACTTGCAATCGTGTACCAAAGTGTAAAAAATATGCAAATCTTTGTGAAGGTGTTCCAAGACATGCACCTATAATACATTTGTACCCCAAGTGGAATAAAGCTTATTCCTGCCCTTAGTCCAAAAATACAGATACTATAACTTATTTGAAACCCTTAATGAGAACAGTTTTAACAGGAAAAGTTAATTTATTGTAGATACTACAGCTTCTTTCCAATACAGGCAATTTTTCTCCTGTCTACACTTTACAGAAGTTGAAACATCAGCACAATAATAACCATTTGTCCAAAAAATTAACATTAATTTTGGCTGGTACAAGATTTTCAGCCATTTGATTGGTACAGTAAACATTTTTCTTATTTATATAATTGCATATCTCAATTGTGCCAAATCTTATAATCAGAATAAGTTTATTTCTCAAATTTACACTATAATGTAAATAATCATGTCATTTTTAGTTATAGCAATCACTAAACTGCAACTTTGGTTGTGTAATGAAAATAATCATTATTTTGGCTCTTAGCACTTGATACAAGAGATTTTAAAAAACCTTGAAAGTATTTCTGTGCATATTTCTTGCCAGCACTCTTGAGTATTATAATTATATTATCAGTCATGATTGAACTTGTAAAGGCAGGGGATCCTGAATGTAAAAGAAAAAGATCTCCAAATATAACATTTGATAAACTTCACTGGAATGTGAAAATGGGAGAACCAGTTTTCCACAACTGCAACTGTACAATAAACAAATTTCAATTACTGCTCCCGTTTGTGGATTTTCAGCTATTATTATTTCAGGATATATTCTGTTTAAACTGTTTTTTATATTCTATTATATTTTACTAATAATACTTCTCCAACATCTACACAAGTGTGCAAAAACACATCTCACACCTAACTATAGTCAGTGATCTTACGATTATTCACTTTGTGCAACAGCTAATAATTCCCCACTGAAAAAAGCCAATGGAGCAGAAGTTTATAAACAGTTTTCTAAATTTCAATAAATACAGTATAAATTTCAACAAAAATATTATGCATGGCCTTGTTGATCCCATGCTTTTCTGGAATGTGTGGGTTTAAGCTACACTGCATTAATAAACACAACTGATTCTCGATTAGCTAAAATCTGATCAATAAAATAATTATTATTTAATTATACTTAATATTGCTCCTTTCCCTAAATAACCTCGATATCTTGAATTTTCTAGTGTTGAAGACGCACACTGTACTTCTCCACATTTTTTTTGTAAATTTCAGTTTCTACAATAGCATGTCATGTATTTGTGTGTATCAAAAGACACATGAAAAAATAGTTGTGAAGCTGTTGGCACCGATCTTATATTGATTTGGATTTGTTTTCTACAAAATTTGCATTTAGTTTTTTGCTGGAAATCTTGCACATAATTTGAATTGCCTAGAAGACAAGCAAGTATTCAAAGCTTATTGTTTCTTATTGAATGCTGAGGAGGTAGTCATACTTTTCAAAAATTAGCTTACTGTCATATGGATTTCCCTTTTGTTTGAGAGTTATAAGCAAACCAAACAGTTAAACATCGAGGTTAATGCACTGAATAAAATGGGGTGTGTTTAATACTATATCAGAGTTGACTATTTAGTTCTATCTTGGTTGTATAATCTTGCAGTATTAATAAGAATTAAAAGTTCATTGATTTACAGACTTGATTGCTGTTGGGTGAATACTTGCAAAACATCCCTGAAAGCCACTATTTTTCTCTTACAAAGAAGCCCCGTAATCTCCAGCGCCATCTTGTTCATGACCGGAAGTAAGTTCGCGATGTTCAACCGGAAGTGAATTTGTCACTGACACTGCGGTTTACCGCAGAATAACAAGAAATAAATATCAAAACATCCAAGTGGTTCAGTCGAAAGTGCATCGATTGAAGTTTCTAGTGGAATGGATTGATATTTTGTCTCCTGCTTTTAAAATATTCTCATGGGAAACACTGTTGTTTTAAAATTGAAAAATCCGCATAATTTACTGTCAATTCTTTTATCCATATGCAAACTTGCTTTGTCAAGAGTGGATAGGCAATTATTAAATCTTATGCATCTAAATTTAGTCCAGGTACTGAAAAAAATAAAGGTTCTTGAGTTAAGAAATGAAAACGAACAGATCTGCACAGTGAAAAGTTAACTGTTCGTGAAGATTATGGTGGACAAATATTCACTCCTCGCCAGCGGAAAGAACAAAGAAACTACTAAATCCCGGCCGCCCAGAGGAATGCAAAAACTTTTTTATTTGTTAATCAGTGAATTGAATCCCTTATGGCGAAAAAAAATATATTAAAAAACAGCAAAAAAAATTCCAAAAAATTTCAAGGTCTATTCTCGACAGCAAACTTTAACGAACTAATAAACAGCAATTATTTGTCTTATTTTTATAATCGTGAGTGCAGCAATTTTTTTTTAGAATTTATATTTGGGTGAGGGTGTTTACCAAAGACAATGAAGTATTTCGTAAGGGACTTTTAAAAACAAATAAAAAATATTGCATTTACTCTGGGTCAAATAATTTCACCAGTAAATTCCAACATATATCTATCCACTCTCATACCTGACAACGTTTGGATGTGCAAAATTGTCTATCTGTTTCAGGAGTGAGATTTCACGGATTGTAGATAAAGGCATGCCTTCCTCGCTGTTGACAATACGAACTCGTTTGAGGGCCACAAACCTCCCTTCATTTTGGAGATCGCGAGCTTTGTATACAGTTCCGTACGCCCCAGTTCCGATCTGTGCAACCTCTTCGTATTTCTGCGCCATCGCTTGCCTGGTAAATCTCTGTCTCCGAGAGAACCGGCTCAGTCCATGGCTTGTTTAATTTGGCGTGACCAGGTAAATGAAATACTGCTCTCTGCTGTAGACAAGAAATTTTAACGATGGTGGGCCAAGCTCGTCGCCTTCACTCCGATTTTAACAACACTGGCATTTGATTGCCTTTGCGGCTCTGAATCTTCTGTCGGGTGTCCTATTGCATTCAGCTCAGAGCACATGTATCCAGTCGCCTAGCCCTAAGGTCCTGAGAAGAAAATGAATTGAAACCGACTGGTAAAAACTCTAGTTTCAATGGCAAATGAGCATGAGTATCACATTTACAAGAAGGGGGTCGGGAAAGCACTGGTTTTCACCTTTCGGTGTTGTTGGAGTTATAGTGAAGATAAATACTGATTCAAGCTGCCAGTAAATATTCGAGACAAATATTGCCAGACACCTTACCTTTCTCAACCAAGAGCTCGCGCGAATGAATGGAAATTTAATGAAAACCAAAATAGATTTGCTCTTCCAAGCAGCTGCCGCACTCCGCTGGCCACACCACGTGCTCGTAGTTTTATCGGCCATTTCCTGTTGCATCAACTGTGATTTGATTGGTTGCTAGGCGGATTTAGTTGATGTTTCGGAATGCGGCAGAAACGCCATTGGTTCTTCCACAACCTTGGTAATCTGTCCACGCGCGTTGTGTATAATTTCTTCATTGTGTATGTTTTTTAAGCAAAATCAACATAATTACGTAGACTTTTAACAATAAGGTCACCCACGAAGTATTTATGAGGTATTGACACCTAATCTGATATGGGGCCAAAACTTAAATTTGCACGACAAGCCCCCAATACTACTGCATTGCATTCGTACAACTAGACTTGCAAAATTACAGTCGGTCTTTCTGATTTTTGTACTGGGAATATGAATGAGAAAAAAATAGAAAGAAATGGAAAGGGAGAGAAGAACCCCTCCCCCCAATGACAGCACAGCTTGGTACTAACCACTAAGGAGTCATGGTCAAATGCACTTGTTGATCACGTTTGATTTTGGCAACGGATTTTGAATTATAACACCTGCTCCAGTATTTGGGGCTGCGAGACTTGATTTGGCGAAATGGTGCTGAATTTGAGTGTTTTAAAAGCGATATTATGAGATCCTGAATTTTAGACTCGCACTTAATGAGACATTGTTACCCAACGCAAGCCATGCCCACAATCCCCTCCGGCCAGCAGATTCTAAACTCACATTATGACCATTTTTAGGTTTGTTTTCTATTTACAACGTACCTGACTGGTAAACAAGATTGGCTTTCAAAACTTGAGATTCGGTGAGAGCATAAGTGCTTTTAGGATTAGTGGACTCAAAACCCTCTTCTCATTTGTCCCTATAAAAATTCCTACACTGCAGGCCCTCTCGCTTTCACCCTCAGTCACTATTCTTTAATATAACTGCAGACCTTTATTCGCACACCCTCCGCGGAGATGGACGTTAGGCCGTTGGTCTAGTCTCCTGAAATAATATCTATATCTAAGGGGCATAAAAGAACCCACACATTTTTTGAAAAGAAGAGGGTACTTGTTGTCGTTATCATGGGAGAGTACTGACATCATATGGATGTAAATGGAAGAAAAAGCGTCTTTAGTTTACTTTACTTTAGACCAATCACCTCTCGGTCATTGAAACTTCAATATATAACTCATACATCTGACAAATATAGATCTTTGTAAACTCGTGATAGTCTCTAGCATCTTGTTTTGAAATTGAACCAATCATTCAGGACTACGTATGGAAGATATGCGGAAAACAGACTTTCAGCTGGCCCCACCCTCAACTCTTAGAGTCTTTTAATATAAGTCATAACCTGCTTTTAAATTTTCCGCATTGTCTTCTAAAGCTACTCTTTGTGTACTTAGCCTCTTTTTAAAGAAAAAACTTTAACAAAACAAAAGCTTTTTAAAATTTATTAAGAAATGGGTGCATACATTATTTTAAGTGAATTCTAAGACCATTGATTTTCAGAAATCCAACACCATCGCATGATGTGAATGATCTTTTCAACTGTCGACTCAAAACTATTAACAAATACTTAGCCAACATGTGCGTGATAAGTGCAGCACGGTATAGCCATTAAAATGTATTTGTCGAGGTTAGGATTGAAATAGCGCTTAAAAGGACTCCGAGTTCTCTATGACCACACGAAACCTGAATCGTTTTCCTGACACCAGACCGAACTAATATCCTTGGGTTGGTTTCGATCTCAAACATCAGATTTCAAGCTCTTTCACCTTCTCACTCTGTATGCGTATTTTCCCTTTGGTCTGAAAACGGCTCAAAATAACAAATCTGCTTTACTAATGCTATATGAACGTAAAGGACGGGACATGTCAAAGTCTCTTTTACCTGGAGGCATTAGAATTACAACTAGCAAATAAGTTAACTATAAATCACGTACAGAAACGTTTTATTGATTGTTATCACATCAATGAATCGAGGTGCTCGTATCATGTTATACAAAATATTTCCCGCACTCGTATTCGTTGAAAGGAGGACTCTCCCGTGTGCAGCTGTTGCCTCGTGTTGTTATGCAAGCTTGATACGAGCTATTTCCTTTCTTTTGTAAACAAATACGCGAGTCATGGAAGTTTCTATTGTAATTCAACACAGGACTCACTTGTGGTTATTATTAAAGCCCCATTTACACTACACTTGGTATGGCATGGATGAAAGTGTTACCCGTCCGTGCTCGGACTACCTATTTAGATAGTCCGAGCACAGGTGCCATTTTTATCCGTGCCGTGCAGTGTAATGGGGCTCAAAGCATGCTTTTAGCTCGAAATAATTGCACAGAAAGTTATCCCTTCACTGCTGAATGAAGTTTTTCTCTGTGGCCAAAACTTGAGGACAGTTATGATTTGGCATTCGCGTCTTTTTTGTAAAGAATCCCTGGTAATCTCAAATTTACGACTTTTTATTAAAATGAGTTTGATTTGTTGTTGTTGTTCTTCTTCTTCTCATTTTTCTTTTAATCTCTAAAATTTCATCATGATTCAAAAGTGCATATATCGACACAGATTTGCCTGGATTGCTTTAGGTAAAGTGTTCCTGTAATTCGAATACAGTTCATGTTACTTTTTGAACATTTTTGGCTGCGAGACTTGATTTGGCGAAATGGTGCTGAATTTGAGTGTTTTAAAAGCGATATTATGAGATCCTGAATTTTAGACTCGCACTTAATGAGACATTGTTACCCAACGCAAGCCATGCCCACAATCCCCTCCGGCCAGCAGATTCTAAACTCACATTATGACCATTTTTAGGTTTGTTTTCTATTTACAACGTACCTGACTGGTAAACAAGATTGGCTTTCAAAACTTGAGATTCGGTGAGAGCATAAGTGCTTTTAGGATTAGTGGACTCAAAACCCTCTTCTCATTTGTCCCTATAAAAATTCCTACACTGCAGGCCCTCTCGCTTTCACCCTCAGTCACTATTCTTTAATATAACTGCAGACCTTTATTCGCACACCCTCCGCGGAGATGGACGTTAGGCCGTTGGTCTAGTCTCCTGAAATAATATCTATATCTAAGGGGCATAAAAGAACCCACACATTTTTTGAAAAGAAGAGGGTACTTGTTGTCGTTATCATGGGAGAGTACTGACATCATATGGATGTAAATGGAAGAAAAAGCGTCTTTAGTTTACTTTACTTTAGACCAATCACCTCTCGGTCATTGAAACTTCAATATATAACTCATACATCTGACAAATATAGATCTTTGTAAACTCGTGATAGTCTCTAGCATCTTGTTTTGAAATTGAACCAATCATTCAGGACTACGTATGGAAGATATGCGGAAAACAGACTTTCAGCTGGCCCCACCCTCAACTCTTAGAGTCTTTTAATATAAGTCATAACCTGCTTTTAAATTTTCCGCATTGTCTTCTAAAGCTACTCTTTGTGTACTTAGCCTCTTTTTAAAGAAAAAACTTTAACAAAACAAAAGCTTTTTAAAATTTATTAAGAAATGGGTGCATACATTATTTTAAGTGAATTCTAAGACCATTGATTTTCAGAAATCCAACACCATCGCATGATGTGAATGATCTTTTCAACTGTCGACTCAAAACTATTAACAAATACTTAGCCAACATGTGCGTGATAAGTGCAGCACGGTATAGCCATTAAAATGTATTTGTCGAGGTTAGGATTGAAATAGCGCTTAAAAGGACTCCGAGTTCTCTATGACCACACGAAACCTGAATCGTTTTCCTGACACCAGACCGAACTAATATCCTTGGGTTGGTTTCGATCTCAAACATCAGATTTCAAGCTCTTTCACCTTCTCACTCTGTATGCGTATTTTCCCTTTGGTCTGAAAACGGCTCAAAATAACAAATCTGCTTTACTAATGCTATATGAACGTAAAGGACGGGACATGTCAAAGTCTCTTTTACCTGGAGGCATTAGAATTACAACTAGCAAATAAGTTAACTATAAATCACGTACAGAAACGTTTTATTGATTGTTATCACATCAATGAATCGAGGTGCTCGTATCATGTTATACAAAATATTTCCCGCACTCGTATTCGTTGAAAGGAGGACTCTCCCGTGTGCAGCTGTTGCCTCGTGTTGTTATGCAAGCTTGATACGAGCTATTTCCTTTCTTTTGTAAACAAATACGCGAGTCATGGAAGTTTCTATTGTAATTCAACACAGGACTCACTTGTGGTTATTATTAAAGCCCCATTTACACTACACTTGGTATGGCATGGATGAAAGTGTTACCCGTCCGTGCTCGGACTACCTATTTAGATAGTCCGAGCACAGGTGCCATTTTTATCCGTGCCGTGCAGTGTAATGGGGCTCAAAGCATGCTTTTAGCTCGAAATAATTGCACAGAAAGTTATCCCTTCACTGCTGAATGAAGTTTTTCTCTGTGGCCAAAACTTGAGGACAGTTATGATTTGGCATTCGCGTCTTTTTTGTAAAGAATCCCTGGTAATCTCAAATTTACGACTTTTTATTAAAATGAGTTTGATTTGTTGTTGTTGTTCTTCTTCTTCTCATTTTTCTTTTAATCTCTAAAATTTCATCATGATTCAAAAGTGCATATATCGACACAGATTTGCCTGGATTGCTTTAGGTAAAGTGTTCCTGTAATTCGAATACAGTTCATGTTACTTTTTGAACAATATAACTTGAACCGACGTGTTGCAAAGCATGTACAAATTTTAATGAAATACGATAAACTAAAACAGCCTTCAGAATAATGTCCTATTCATTAACCTGATGATGACCGAGTAGGTATATAACTGAAAACGTTTTATTACAGTGTTTCGGCCGTGTATTTTACAGTTTTACAATTTTACTTGGAGAATTCAGTTTTAAACTTTTTAGTTTACCTAATTACACTAAGTGATTAATTATCTTCAAATGTTAATGAATCTTCATTTCTCTGTAACTTACGTACAAATGCTCGATTTTTTAAAAATCAAGATCAGGTATATATTAATATATTTCAAAAGGTTAGAATTCAATAAGAGCTTCAGGCAAACATACCGAGCGCTGGGAACGAACTACGAAAGTTTAAGACAGTTTTAATTATGTTCTTCACATGCTATGTTCGTCGTATGGTGGTAGTACATAATCATAGGTTCCACTGAGTTCGACTGGGGCAAATGTAGGTCACGTGCGTTGGGAACAATTGACAACAACACAAGCCCACGAGGAAATTTTTAAATTTTAAGTTTTATAAAAAATATTTTTTACATTTTGCGAATAGCTGAAGCAAAACTAAATGACTCTTGTTGCCAAAATTCACGGTGTAGCCATCAGACTCAAGAGACATTATCTGGAAACGCTGAATTTCAGTGAACACAAATATCGTTATTGTATAACCCCAGCTCATTAGCGGGTTTGGTGTTCTATTGCAGGTCGGTCTACCTCGCCTGTGGCTGGTCATTTGGGAGTAACGTTATGTAATACCTTACACATCAACCATTCCTTTTTTAGTAACAGGATTTATTTTTTATTCATTTTCTTAGTTCATTGTGATGAAAAGTTCGTGTGTTAAAGCTGTGCATTATTATTTATTTATTTATTTACTTATTTATTTAACTATTTTTTTTTGTTTATTTTATTATTGTTGTTGTTGCTGTTTACGGTAAGGTGGTTCACTAAATTTGTGAATCATATGATAGAAATTCGGTTTACCAGGTTAAAAAAATACCTACTGCAGGAATTGGAGACTGACTCGAGCTTGCGCCAACCAACCTACAATCCACGACAAAAATAGTGAAACATTAGCACACCCCCTCCCCCTTTTCAATGTTGTTCGGCGCAAAACTGTTACTAAACTTATGACTGCTGCACTCAACAGCCAACACTGTGCGGGGGAAAGGGGGTGTGGATTGTAGCTTGTATATGTACGTTCAGGAACTCATCGATCACGAAAGGAAAAGGGCAAAGTCCTCGGCTGGCAAAAGATAAGGTTATCAAAGTGCGTTCACTTGACCAAGGAAACATTAACAGCCGATTAGGAAATCACAAGTATCGCTTTCGAGCGGCACTTGTCCAAATCCTTCCTGATTTTCCAAGAAAATTATGTGTAAACGCTTTGAGCTATTGGAAACGACGGACACGTGAATGAAAACAAAGTCCGGATTCTTCGTATAAATAATAATAATTAGCATTATTTCTTCATCTCTATTGAAAAAAATCAGTGTCTCTTGGATTCAACTGCAATTCTACTGTTACTAATAACTTGTAATTGATTATAAATTTGAACTTTTTACTGAAAATGGTCACATGAAGCAAAACCAGTCAAATGTCAGTTAACTTTCGGTTTTTATATACATAATCGAACCTGTCAGTTGAACAGAGTCAGACTGTTAAGCGATTATCTCATTAACTTTGGTAATGTACGTCTGATTTTGTCGCATGACCAGAGCTCTTTGTAACTAACATTAACCTTTGGGGCCCAAACGCGACGTGTGTCTGATGTGTGGCTATGAACCATCTTAATCTTTATCCTAATATTGGTTGGAGAAATAGGTAATTCATCTTTGAGAGTTTGCTGTGTGTGCCGGATCAGCTCCTTCATTGGCTTCATTTTCATAACAAAATAACTCTGCATTGATGGAGGACCAGAAGATACAGGGATCGATCTTGACATTTTTCCTCAGTTTATAGCAGCACTGGGACCTGTGATGAGGGGCCTGGTGGTCCGTAGGGAATTTCCCTGGTCATGACATAGAATAGGCTATTACTTCCATCATCCCGGATCATGGGCCGTCGCTGCTTTCATCATGTTGTAGGTTGGAATTTTTTAAAAAATTTTTAAAAAATTATTAAAAGTTAGTTGTGCCAAATTTAGAAACATTCTGCCCTTTACCCCACGGTGAATTGTGCTTTCTGCACAATTTCAGATCATATTCTTCTTTGGGTCATGGCTGAGCAAAGCATAAGCTCCTCCCAGTATTTCCGATATGTTTGTACATGTTTCTTGGTGTCGTAAAGCCATCCTAGGAAACCAGGGGCAATCAGTTTCGGACACCAAGCGAAGTGAAATGAAGCCGAGAGCGGTGAGGCCGAATTTTGATTTTTTTTTTCTCCTTCACCGCCGGACCACCTATGGGTTTCCGAAAATGTGACAAAGCCGTTCCTGTTCAGATTTTGACATGGATTGTTCACTTGGGCAGTATTCCTCAATAATTTTGGTGGTAAAACATGCAGACCAAAGTATGTGAATTATTCCCAACCCTATTTCAGACCTAACATTAAAATTGATATCGTTTTCAGGGGCGCAAGAATATCTTTCATACGCCACATTTCCACATCTTCAAACACGATACCCGATGTCAGACCAAAATGTTAAATCCATACCCCAAATGGCCCAATTTTAGACCAAAACAACTCAAAAGTCCTTCCCTTTGGCGCCGCACACACCTATATAGTTCATGTGAGAGAATACCACCCGGGATTGCTCGTCCTTCACTTTCCTGGGTTGAACTGCAATAAATTTGACTGCGCCATGTCCAAAGTTTAAATATAAAAACCACTGAGTACAAACTACATGCAAACAGCAAACGATTGCAAATTATGCCCCCAAAATTTCCTCTACAAAGACATGGATATTTGGTATGTGACAAGTCAGACGCATGCCCTTTGATTCATTAGTAACCAGTCACTTTCACCGGCAGACACGAGTTAAGAAGCGCCTGGTACCGAACACAACGCAGGTACACAGAACGAACCTAATATATATTAGTTGCCTCAGAAAGAAAGCACGTAGAAAAACCCTGCAGCAAGAAATGAATATGCCGTCTGAAGTTTTACACTAAGCAAGGTTCTTTTTTCAAACCTGGTATTTGAAGTACTGTTGCTTTAATAAAAAAATGTTTTAATGGACTCTCAGGCCGTAACGAGAGAAGTTTAATTGTCCATGGAAGATTTTAGTTAAGATAAATGTTGATAAACTGGCCAGGATAAAATTCTTGGTTACTTTGAGTCAGCGAGAGCCCTTTTTTCTTCGGTCAGTGGGTTGGGAAACTAATGTTTCTGGTGAACCATTCTCGTACCCAGTGCCCACGCAGCCAATGACAAAATCTGCAAATTTTGTGCATGCACTTTAGATTTGGCGTAGATCGTTTAAACCTTTTTAGATTTAAAACCACGAACTAGAACAGTGTTCTGGACGTGACATTTACTGCATATAACGGAAACAGTTGGGTTCCAAAAAGGGTGTCGCCTCAAGTTGTTGACGTTGTATAATGACTTGCTGGAAACTGTCATTTATCAAATAGAAACAAGTGCTTTCTGTAACGTGCTCTCTACCGATATTTTGGAGTGAAATCGCGTGGTGATTGTCGTTTTTGCGGCTGATGCGAAGAATATCTCTATTTATAAGATTCGTGAATTTCTTATCCAACAACACACGGCTACTTGAGTTGGATTGCATTCCATACTTAAAATTTCGACACAGATACAAATGATTCTAAAATTAGTTAAAGAATGTCGCTACCAATATTTCAAACTAACAAAATAAATCTAATTTTAAGAGGGTTGTTTTCTCGAGTTATGCACCAGCACTCGAGAACTCATCACGCAAATGGGAACAGTACCATCGTTTTAAAATTCTCCACAGAATCGCAGTGAAAGTTTATCTGGACCCAAGTTCACAGCCTTATAAAGTTTTGCTCATACTAAGGAACGGGAATGTGCTACTGTGGCTAATATAACAATTGAGACTTAACGATCTGTTTTGCTTCAGAGGTGCGGTGACCACAGGGCCAGTACCAGTCTCAGTGTTATCTCATTCATTTGTTTCTTTATTTATTTATTTATACAAGATATAACGTCATGAATGCTGTCAGTAAACGTGTCTGGTATCACACTAAATGCTTGGCTTGCTCTCTGTTTTCATGCGATAACTGCTGTGTGTGGCCTATACTCAACACGTGTGTGGCTTGCACACGCAAATAAATATTGATTCATTTTCTTATTTTATGTTTGTTGCTGGAAGCTAGAAATCGGATGAACACAGAAATGAAAACAGAAATGTTATTAATAGCTCTCATTTCGAATGAATTATTGTCCAAAGCAAAGACAATTTCATTTATTTTTAAAACCTGCTTGTGAGCTATAATAAATTGTTTTCACCTGCATTCTCCACGAAGCAATTTGTGGGTTGGTAGAATAATCACTAACAAAGTAAATAACCTAATGGATACTAAGAGATTAGAATGCAGATTGATATCTGCTAAAACGTCTCTCACAGCTCAAGATTAGAGTTTACATGCAAGGTTTGGTGATTTCACGACAGAGCGCACGCCAAAGTTAAATTAAAACTCGCTCGTTCGGAGTTTTAAGCATTACGAATCTTCTCAAAGCCAACAGGACAGACACAGGAGCATATTAGTAGGAGTGTATAACTGTATCATACGCGTGAATGAACCTGTTTGCGTGTGAAATTATTTTTAGAAATAAATCCCGCGCGCGGGAACTGACGTGGCGCGCGAACTTGCATCACTTCATCTTAACGTTGGCGCATCGCCATCACACGACGGCACGATCAGAGGAAACCGTCCAATCGTGCGTGGCTATTTTCGAACGCGCGCGGATTAGTCTGCGGGACGAGTATTGGCTAAAAATAGCTTCACACGCAAACAGGTTCATCTGGCACTGCTGAGAGATATATACTAATGACAGACAAGAAAATGAAAAAACCCAGGTATTTTTTGGTGCAATCTTGTCAATATAACTTTTAAGTCGAAAGATTACTACTAATGAGTATTATTATTATTATTATTATTATCAGTATTGTTATCATTATTATTATTATTATTGTTGTTGTTATTATCAATGTTTTATCTGAAATGTGTAGCTTTTTAAGCCTTAACAATTTTAGCACATCACCATGATGTATATTTTGCACAGTAAACTATCTATATTTTGTACATAATATATAATTAATATACGTCACTGAAGAGCCCTGACAAATCAAATGCTACAAGTAAAGCCATTATTATTATTTTATGTGTGCAATTAAGGCCAAAATACTACCAGTAAAGTATGCCAGTTGAGAAATAAAAGGCTATTAAACTTGTAAAATTTGACTCATACAAGATTTTCACAAATGGAATGCAAAGTAGTAAATGCCATAGGTTAAGGTTTGATGTAAAGCTGGGTTCACACTTGGTGCCCGAGCACTAGTGCCTGGGCACTGGCACAAAATGGTGTTGTGTTCAGACACTGGGTACCCGAGATGTAGATATCACTTCAGTGCCTGAGTGCAAGGTCGAGACCTTGTACTCGGGCACGGGCAACCTGCCCGAATTCTGGCGTGGGTACTTGAAAAAAAGGTGTGTTCACATTAGTGCCCATCAAGAATAATACTCGGGCACCAAGTGTGAACGCAGCCTAAGAAGCATGTACTAAAAACCTGATCCACTATGACCATATACCTTTCTTGCACCACTGAAATTTTTCATACCTGTAATGATCTATTTACCATAAGATAATGTGATATATCCATAACTATTTTTTAAAATTGCTTTTCACCTGTAATAGTTACTTTCAACACTCCCATTACCTTTGGTAACTTCTAGTTTTTATAAAATGTTTGTTTGCTTTACCAACACTCGTCCCCAGATTCGGATAGAAAAAACTCGTGGATCGAACCTTGCAAAACTCGATTTCCTCACGTCCCTGAGCTGATTGGCAAATGGAAAATACATACAAGTAGTTTTACATTTATAGAGTGACCGCCATGTTGGATGTATAATAAAAGAGTTCGTATGTGTAAAATACAACAAGATAGAATTACATAAGATATTTTATGGGAAAAATCTGACGAGATAAAACTCCAAAAGAGTTTGTATGGGCGAAATACATGTACGACAAGATATGTTTCACGAAATAAAGATATTAGACCAATCTTGTTGTGAGTTAAACGTTTACTGCGCGAATATCTGGACTCTTGCGAGACACAAAACTTTTGAAATTACTGTGATATAAAATCTTGAATGCAAATACAGATTTTAAAAAATTAAGCACAAAACTCTTCAGGTTGCTGTTACGAGAAAATGACTAGTACTGAATAAATTATATGTCGGAGAGAAATGTTTTTATCATTGTAATCTTATCAATTTTATCGTGTTTTAATATTTTGATTAACAACAAAATTATTGCAGTCCCCGTAATCGATGTAGGGGGGGGGGGGACAATGTATCTCGTGTGCAGCTGTTGCCTCGTGTTGTTATGCAATCCTGATACGCGCTATTTCCTTTCTTTCAGTTCTTTTGTAAACAAACATACGAGTTATGGAAGTTTCTATTGTAACCCAGCACAGGACTCGCTCGTATTTATTTTCAAAACATGTTTGTACCCCAGAACAGTTTGAACACAGTCTGTCTTTAACTATTCAATTAAGATTTTCTCTGCCTGTTAGCAAAACCTGAGGAGAGCTCGCGAAATGAGCCCCCCAACCCCTTCCCCAAAGGTTAGTCATTCTTTTCAGTAAAGTGTCTTCCTATGAGCCACCAAGATCTAAAGTTTACGACTTTATATAGCCATAGGAGTTCTCAATTTCTTATTAGTATGTATTAATATAAAGTAAGTTTGTTCGTCTTCGGTCATTATTTGATGTTCGTATCATATCTTTTAATCCCTAAGGTTTCGTCGATAATGTTTAAACAGCAAAGCGGATAGAACATAGAAGTGCGTGCCTGACTTAAACCTTGAAAGGTATTTTAGCTTACCTGACAAAGTACATTACAAGTTCTTGGTCATTCAAAGCGATAATCATTAATCAAGAAATTTGAGACCGACTCGATTCGCTTTGTTTTTTAGAGTAGCAAATGTCACTAGTATCTGTATCGCTATAGGCGGATTTCACTTATTGTTATTAATGAGCCTACCAGCTCCTGATTAGCTGTTTTAAACAAAGGTTTCTTTG
>JANSTQ010027677.1:0-16026 GCA_026167885.1 Bergia puertoricense | reverse complement strand
CCCCCCCCCCCCCCCCCCCCCCCCCCCCCCCCCCCCCCCCCCCCCCCCCCCCCCCCCCCCCCCCCACGTGTGTGGTGAAATCTACAAGCTTTCTGACAGTAAATTTATGCCAAAGCTCATAGTTCCCAAGTTATAATTGGATGCAAAGTTTCATCCAAATCGGTGATTTGAATTTTATCGCTCCATGCATGATTTTCTCTTGGGCCTGTTCTTAATACGTCTCCATGTTATCCATGTTTTGAACTGCACTCAGGCTTTCATGACTTTCATTGAGATGCTTTTCAAACTTTTCTGAGAAATTTCGAACAATGTTAGATCATTTTCTGATGTCGACAAAAATTCCAGACGGTCGCCACGGAATACAAGATGGTGTATTTGTGATGTCGTTTGACCCACAAGTATTCTTATGGTCTGTAGTTTCGGATTCCTTACAACTTAAAAAGTTAGCCTTTGATATACGTTTGATAATATAAAGTAAAATAGATTGCGTGGGATTGTAACCAGACTTCACAAGATGGCGTGAGATAAGGAAAGCCAGGAGTAAATAGCGTTAAGACCCCTCATTTTGTATTTTTACGCATTAGCGACGGGACCAGCAGGGACGTTGCAGTTGAAGCGTTTCATATTGACACAGCAGAGATCATCGAAAGTGAAGGATTTTCCAAGTCATGTTCCTATGTGTATAAATCGGGGTGGAGTTACCAGTGTTACGCCTGTCCAATTGGAACACATGTCAAGCCAGGAAACAGCGGCTGTATTGATTGTTCAGCAGGTCAGTTTCACTGGATGAACATAACGTGTTTTGACCAGTGCTGTAAACTTCCCAACATAAGCCCCGCGATCCCCCCCCCCCCCCCAGGATAACACGCCCTCCGAATGTAAGCCCACCAAATCTCAGATGCAAATTTCCGTCCTGTTATAGAGGGTAGTCCTAAAATTGACACAAACCAATGCAACTTTGAAGTTGTTTTGTTTTTCAATTACGGAAAGGTAGATTATTGTCAGTATTTTAGAATTTTTAAAGACAGTTAGAACGGCTACAGCTAAAAGTAGCAAATATATAGCTAGATTTTTTTGGTAGGGTCGACAATTTGACGATACAAATTAGTTTCGGTCTGGCGACAAGAATAGTATGTAGATTTTGTATGGCCTATTAATTTAGAGAACTGCTTTAAATTTATACAATAAATTTTGTACTAATAAATAGAAGTCAGGAAGAAAACAGTTGTCTAAAAAGTTAAAACTAGGTGACAGAACAGATATGAATTCTCTAGAAACAACAACCTCTCTATAACCTGGCTACACTTTCTAAAATTTATTTTAGAGTTTAAAACAACGAAAAAAGGATATCTCAGCCTCTCCCTCTCCGACTCCTATCAGGGTTATCAACACTTAACTTCATTTTAGAGTTTCAAATACTAAATAAGTTGATTGTTTGTGCGATGACGAGAATCCAGCAACTCATCGCTTGGCACTTTTTTTGGAGAGGTGGAAGAACTGCACCCGGTACCATGATCACAGCTGGAAAGTGTCAAAAAATAAATAATAATTCTTTTTGCCATGTATGAATATTATCTCTGCTGCCTCCACTGTGGCATATGGCCTTACTAAATATCAAGAAGGGGGTTATTTTATGCATTTGCTTTGTAAGAACAAATAGTAACTAATGAGTAAATCACTTATTTAAATGTTTTACAGGGATTATTGTTTGACCTAATGAAGCTGGAACACTTTCTTCAAAACGAAAGAGCTTCATTAATTTGCAAAAAAACCCGTTATTTCCATCATACAGGAGGATTCTACGGTGATGTTGCTGCTTACGTTGGCGTAACATGCAAGCAATGTAATTCTGGAACATTTGTACATCCAAACTTTGCACCTGGGAAAAACATTTTAGACTGCAAAGTTTGTCCTGAAGGTAAAAAGAAATGTTGGGACTAGATATCAAATTTGAATAGTCACTTTTCTTGCTTTGCAGTGTGTCAACCAATTGAAAATGGCTAATTCAAAAGGTTGCAATATGGGATTTATTGGAATTAATATATGTCAAACTTCCTTATTTTTATTTATTTATTTATTTTTATCGAATTATGATCAATTCTGTTGCTTTTGGTTTAATTTACCTTAAAATTTCACTTTAAATCCCCCTCCCTCCTCTCTCCGTTACATAATTGCCCTTCTCGAACCCCCTTACAAATTTATGTAAGACCAGGACTTCAATGTGCAGTGCATTTTGGAAATTTCCATACAGTTTAGAAATTAGGCAACTCTTGCTATACTCTACAGCAAAATTTACGTTTGATCCCTTAAACTGCCAAGCCTTTTGGCCAAACATATACAGGTAAAGTGGGGGAAAGGGGGTGGGGGGTGGGGAGGTCGCTGAACCCCCCATTATTTTCAATATGCTTTATCTGTTCACGTTAAGATTTGGCATAATTATTAAATGGTCGAAACTCTTTCAACTGACGCTTGTCACGTGATGATCTTTCAGTTACCATGGTTATCAGTTTGATAAAATGACGTCGTATTGCAATATTTCACGGGTTTTGATAAATTTTATTTTTATTTTTTAAATTAGTTTGTTCTCTTATTTCAACAACTAAAAGCCGAATGTGGTGCAAAAAAAATTCATTTGGAATGTCATACGTAACTAATTTTGAAAAAAGGCCTGTTTTTCAAGAAAATCTAATAATGTTTTACATATTTTGAAGGACTATTTTTCAAAATCTAACAAGAGAGGGAAATTGAAATTCACCTCAAAAAAAGTGTTTACTAATATGCAATGCCTACTGGAAAGCATTTAGGAACAGTTTAAAATCCCTGCACAAAATCGTATAATATTCGAGGGGAGTTAAGGGCTAATATTTACTAATATTTAATAGTACAATGCAAATAGTTCTTCAATTGTTTTTCTCTTTTTCGGTTTTATCTACATTTATCTTTTAATTCCATTTTGCTTTTTCTTAATTTAACCAATTTTATGTGGTCAAATTATAGTGCGTACAAATGGTTGATTAAATAAACTCATCTTCTGTGTATTCGGAACAAAAATACAACAGTACTTTGTGACTCCCGCGTAGCGAAACGCAGTGTTAGTTTTTCTAAAGTTCTCCTGGTTTTTACAGTTCTTATAGCTTTTCCTAGTTGGTATTTGTTTGGAAACATCTATAAAAGCTATAAAACATATTAGTTATCAACACGAACTTCAAAAAGTGACATAGTGCACTGCTAAAAAGCTTTTGGAACATCGATCAATAAAAGAAATCGTTATAAGGTCATAATCGGAAGAAAACTACAATATCACACTTTTTCCAAAATCTGAACCATTCTTTAAACTTTGCATGCTTAACGTCTGAGTGCTACGAAGAGGTTGAGGAAGAGAATGAACAACAGTTAGGACATTTGTATTAAGACGAAAAAGAGAAAAGGAACAATAAAAATAAAGACATAAAATAATGATTTGGGTACGTTAACCCTATTCAGACTGGGCTTTTTTGGCGTTACTGGGATTGGTTGCACAATATAAATGCAACCAAATTACAAAAACGTAAACGCACAATTATAATTTAATGAGAAACAATACGGTTTGAAGTTGTCATTTGCTAACTGAGGGGGTGAAGGAGAGGACCTCGTGGTAAAATTTGTCAATTGCAATAATATTAAAGTTTCTGTAGATATTTAAATAAAGATGGGCTAAAACAACTTGCATAAGCAAAAATACTGCTCATGACGTCATTATGACGTTATCGATCCGCCATCTTGGATTTTGTGTAACAACACTATTGCGCAATATAGTGACGTCATAAATTGCCCAAATTGATCCGAACTCTTTTTTGCTACGTATAGAAGTGGTTGACCTTATAAAATACACTTATTTCAAGCAAATGACCAAATTTGACAAATACAGCCAACCATAACGTGGTTGTCATGGCAACATCCCACCTAAAGAAACAAAAATTAGGCATATGACTAGATTCCCCGATAAATTTAAGGAAAATACCTGAAAATTAGGCCGTTTATCTTGAATAGTTTTAAAGTTATAAATCTTTAAAGGCCCAGGGGGTCTGTTTTGCCCCCCCCCCCCGAGTATGAATAGGGTTAAGAAACGTTTAGCACGTTTGCAGGTAAAGAAATGTGATATCACTGTGCTTTGACGAAGGACTAATCATCGAAGCATCAGCTTTCTTACCAGCTTCAATATGCAAAAACATACTTTATCAACTTCTGTGGCAGATCAAACCATTTATTTATTAATAAACGTTCTTAAACATAAACAAAAAAAAATTAAAGCTCGCCTTTGTCAATTTCTTCTAAACAAAAATCTTGTTTAGAAATAGTATTCTTAGTATCATACCTTTTTAAATTATGAAGTTAAAACCCAACAATTATAAACCTTTTTTTGTCTCTAGGAACACAGACAAACGTCTTCGCTGGCTACAGAGCCTGTAGCTGCCTGCCCAACTTCTATCGTACCGACAGATTTGGCAAGTGCTCTCCCTGCCTATCACAGGGAGTCCAGTGTGAAGATGACTTGGTGAGTCTAAAGAAGGGTTTCTTTTGGCAGTGGAAAGATCTCAAAGAAAAGGACAACTACAGATTGTTTATTCTGAATATCAAGATCAAAGATGGTTCCTACAATCGCAACACGACACTTTTCAGCGGCTCTATTCCCAATCCTCACGCATGTCCTCGACCGAGTTCGTGCTTGGGAGGATTGGACTCTACTTGTTCTCCAGGGTACGTTTACACACGGTGGTACAACTAAATGGCATCATTTATTTAATTATTTTTTTAAAAAAAAATATTAAAAGTAACCAATAAGTCTTAAATCTTCGATAAACTATTGCTATTTTTTTATTATTTCAAATAATGTATCGTTCCTATAATAAAAGTTAACCACGATACATTTTGATTTATAGGGGTAGTGTAAAGTGAGCAGAATTAGCCTGAAATTTCAGCAGCAATCCAGCCGCAATCACATTGACATAAATCCAGCCGCATGGATTATTAACATAAATACAACCGCACAAGCACACCATTTCCATAAAAGTCGGTTGATTCAGACTGATCTTAAAAGGGTTGCCCAAAATTGCCCGGGTCCTTCCTTATTCATTAACAATAACGGTTGACTTCAGACGCGGAGTCTACGACAGTTCTTTCGTGTTTACCTAATACAATGGGGACGCCATGCGGAGTGCATAGAGTTTCTATTGTTTTAAAATAAACATTGACTTTACTAAACGTCAGCTGTTATCCTAGGATTATATTGCGACCAAGGTAATGAATCTATCCTTTCAATGATCTTAACAAAGTTGTTCTGAAATTGGCAGCCAGGTAGGATTGTATTCGGAACTCTTAAGAATACTGTCAAAGAGAGGTAGAATAAGGAAGAGCTAGTCCGAATAGGGTTACTATTATCCATTGTTTGTAACACGAATACGAATCAACAAGCACAATGCATTTCTAAAATATTAATGTTTTGCAACACTTACACAGGTACAAGGGTCCTCTTTGCAGCGTCTGCAGTGTTGGTTATTACAAGCTGATGCTGACCTGCCGTTCCTGTCCTTCTACTGCGTGGATAGTTGGGCAGTCTCTCCTCTGCGCCTTGGCTCTTGGCATCGTGTTTGTGTTCCTTTGGTGGAGTGGCAAAATAAAGGTTAAGGACAGTAATCGCAAGCTAAGAGATGTCTTTCTTTCCAACATGAAGATTGTGATTGGTTTCGTTCAAGTGACTGCAGGGATTATGGATGCGTTTGCGTATATTAAATGGCCTCCATACTTAGCTGAGATTGGCAAATTTTCAGAAATCGTTCAGTTAAACGTGCTTCAAATTGTCCCACTGCAGTGCATCGACTACAACCTGGGTATCAGCGTTTTCCAAAGCATGATTGTTATGCTTGCAATGAATGTGTTCATTGTGGCAGTGACCTTTGTTGTATATCTACTAGTGTACGGGTATGTGCGTGTGAGAGGTATGGGAATTATAGAGCGACAAGCTGCGCTCTCTGAGACAAGAATTGCGTTGTACCGATACACAGTCGTTCTTCTCTTCATTATCTTTCCCAGCACATGTTCCAGCATCACACGAGCCATTCCCTGCCACACGATCTGCCGATCTGAGAATGACGAACATTGCCCAAGCTACCTCAGAGCTGATTACAGCATTGAATGCAACGAGTCGTACAGCAAGAAGAAGATTGCTGCGTATGTGTCATTGGTTTACATCTTCCTTTTCCCCACACTGGCTTTCTTCTACTTATTGAAACATTTAAAGAAAATCCCTTTAACCATGGAGAATGTGCCAAAAGACCCGCAGAGAGATGTTCGAAGCAGCTCTAACACCACCGTTAAAAAGGTGAACGTTTCAGATCAAACTCCTTTAAGTGACGAAGGCAAAGAGGAACAACACACAACAAGCAAAGCTAGAAAAAGCTGTCTTAATTGTCGGAAAATGCTTCAAGGCAATGGTGAAGAAGAGAGGTACGAGAAACCAGACCGAGAATATAATACAAATAATTTTCAAGTGGAGACTTTTCTGACTAAAGCGAACCAGTCTGGTGCGCCGTCAAGTTTCCCGAGCAGTTTTCTTAACAAGGCACTTACAAACCCAGCCGCACCAAATACAGGTGAAGAAGAAATACAGACTGCAACTGAGCATGCAACTACCTGCGAGACTAATGGGGTAAATCTCGATGAAGAGGATACGCAAAACAGTCCTGAAGTTTTCAAAGTTTATTCATCTGCAGAACCGGAGCTTCTCCAAGCAATGTCCTTTCTCTACGAGAACTTTAAATCCAACGCATGGTATTGGGAGCTTATTGAAACCATTCGAAAAGTTCTATTGGTTTCCTGTTTGGGGTTAATTGGTGGCGAGGGAAGAGCATACATCGGTATTGCTTCTATAGTGTCTGGCCTCTTCGCAATTCTCTTCGCCAAAAAGCAGCCAATGGACGAAGGGTTTCAAAGTCGTATCCAAATGCTCTCGCTGATGATAACATTTGTCAACCTGGCCACTGGAGTCATATTGAAAATACCGAAAGAGTCTTCTCAGGACGTAAATGACATATACCTGGATAACATTGTGGTGGATGTGCTGCTTGTTACTTCAAACCTCTCCTTACTAGTGGCTGTAACAGGTGAGTTGGAAAGATCCATTTTCAAATCAGAATCTCTGCTGAGTACATAAATTTCGCCTAATTTTAAAGCCAATATTTCCTTTCGATCTGAGTTTACAACAAAACATGGACAGCTTTTCCTTAAATAGCTGAAGTCCAGATCAGTTTGTTTTGTCAATTACAGTCAAACGTGGTTTTTAGATTAATCAAACCACGTTGTTGTTTATTTTTGTTTATTGTTTTTTTAGTGAAATTGCTAATGATCCTGGCTGCCAGTTTCATGGGATGTTGCGACAAGCTGATATGTGGTGCCGAGTGTTGCCTGGCCATCGTGCAGCCTACAGTGGAGTTGAAAGGAGCAGTGACAATTACGACTGCTGTAAATGCTGGCAGACAACAGTTGGTGCTATCAGCCAAAGTTCCAGGGAAAGTTCAAAGCGCAGATGATGACAGTGTAATATTTGATGTGATGAAGGAAGATGTTGATAAGACACCACCTGAATCAGGTTCAGTAGCAAGTGACGTTAACATGACAGCAAGGGAGGACCCGGATGTCCGTGAAACACAGCTGTGAGCTAGAGTGGGCTGCAGGAACTTTAGTGGTTGAGTTGAAGATAACGTGTTTTTAACTTGTTTGTGGTATAATTCATTCAACTAGGTGTAGCCTTTCTGTACGTCTCCAGGATGAATTTGGAAAAGAAACGAATTGTTGTAGTTTAAAGGAACTGACTCATGGCTGAATTATTGCAGAATATCATTTTCAGAAGTTAGAAAATGTGTTCTATGTCAGTTGTTCATGGAACCTTAAAAGAAAATGTTTGAATAAGTAAAAAATAACCTTTTGTTAATCATTTTCGTCACTAATTGTTACCTTTTAGACCAATTTCCAACTTGTGTTAAAACTCGGAATATGATGCTTAAGTAAACTTGTGTCCACCACAAACTACATTTTGAGTTGATATGGTATATTTTTTGCCTTTGGGTTCGGTTGGAAGCTGACATTTCTAGCGTTAGCCCTTCCTGGGATTGTCTAGAAGGTAGATCAAATGTGGACAAAATCTCATTTTTGACAAATACTGTCTAAATCCCTCCCTCCCGCCCTCTTCCCCTCGCAGCATAACAGTACAGATATATTTCCTTTTGATCTGAAGTTGCATTTCGTCTATTTGTCGACGTTTTATTAAATCCAAGAATTGAAAGCAATATTTGCACTGACTCAGTACAGGCAATTTTTAAAAAGGCGAAAACAACTTTTTCTTTACAACTGGTGACTGAGTCTATTATAAGATGTAATAAATAGAAGATACGGTTTTTATCTTCGAGCCTGAAATATCTCGTACGAGTGAGTGAAGCGAACGAGTTCGAGATATTTTCAATACGAGAAGATTGAAATCCTATCTCCAAGCGGCCGTATAATGTTCTGCTTGTTATTCATCAAGTCATAAATTAATACTTTACAATCTGGAAAAGAAACCTAAACCCTATCTGGCCGGGGGGGGGAGGCAGAAAGTGCCTCGCCAACTGCAAACCACTATAGATCAGCAGCCGTCGTAGATACGGTAACGAAATTTGGTGACTTTCCCAAAATTTATTGGGAAATAATTCGAAGTGCCTTTTTTTCCCACATAATTAAGCAGTTACCATGGCAACCATTTTTGGAGTGACAGGTCTAGAAACGTTTTTCACTATTTTTTGACCTCCAATGAAAATTTGACTATGCAGACTGGTTTGAATTGATTTATGATGGGAAGTGTAACGACTAGGCCGCCATCTTGGATGAGACTCTAATTTTATTGGTCAGCGGCGTTAGCTTACAATCATGCTACATGTGTCTGATCTCGGATATTACATTTCTCCCCAACTAACAAAAGATCATAGCTCTGTTACCGTTAAATTAGTAATCAATATTAACGTAAGTGTTCAACGTAAATAGTGAAGTTCCTGCTGTAGTTTATGAGTGTCTCTCTACTAGAGTATGTAATCCTCAAGTCGTCTCGGCTTGCGCCGATCTCTCTTTGGGTATCTCCTCTGCGTTGGGATGCCTTGATCTTGCTTCTCAAGCTCCTGATTGTTGTCGATTACTGCACCTCCGGTCGTGCCTTCTGTGTCCTCCTCTAGGTCCGCGTCATCTACATCTCCAACACTTGGACCGTTTGACTGTTGTCCTTGTATGTTTGAGTTCTCTTCTGGTTGTGCACTGCTCTCGGTGTCAATCGATTCTGTGTATTCCTTGTCTGCCTTCACTTCCACTTCGTCTGTTGTATTGATGACGGAGTTCACTAGCTTGAATTGACTGGCATCCCTGCGCACCATTCTTCCGTCAGTTGTCCGGCGCGTTGTCACCTTAGATCCTTGAGTATCAATGACGGTGTAAAACACTGGTTCGTATGGTGTGCTCCATTTGTTCGTCTTGGGTTGCTTTACCAGAACGCGATCTCCAAGTATCAGGTGTGCCTCTCTTGTATTCTTGTTCTCTCTCTGTGCCCTCATCTTTGCTTTGTACTCTGCGTCTCCCAGGTCGATCCCCTCGTCTTTCTTCCCTCTTACTGTGGTTAGTCCGATGTAGTCTAGCTTTATCCTGATTGTAATACCTTTCATCGCCTTATACGGAGCAATTCTGGTTGCTGGGTGTGGTGTTGATCTGTGTGCCACTAGCATATCATGAATCGCGTTCCGACGTCCGTACGCGTCCTTTCCTTCTAGTTGGGCGATCTGTCCCGTCTTGTAGAGGGTCTGCATAAACTTCTCGTTTTCCCCATTTGCTCTTGTGTGGGCAGGTGTTATCCTGTGTGGTTCAAATCCTTCTTGCTTCGCAAATTCTTCGTACTCTTTCGAGTTGAATGGCGGTCCGTTATCGCTTTCGATTTTTCTCGGTGTGCCATGAGGTACGAATATGTGCTTAAACCTCCTCTTCACGGGACTGAAGCTGGTGCTTGGTACTGATTCCACCACTGGGTATCTGGTCCTCTTGTCGATCACGACTGAGTTGTAGTGTCCTTCTGGGTACGGTCCACCAAAGTCGATAGAGACAGTGTCCCATGGCTTGCTTGGGATGCTTGTTACCTTGATAGGTTCCTCCATGTAGCTTTTCGTGGCTACTTAACAGTTGAAGCACTGTTCGATTTCTGTGCCGATCATGCTGTTCATGTTTGGAAACCAATACTTCTTGCGTAGCATCTGCTTGGTCTTCGTCTTGCCCAACTTTAGGGAGTTTAATTCCCTCTCCTCAGAACAGGAGTCCCTCCGCGACTGACAATTCTTGTCGGACTTGGTGATATGACTTTATGTCCTTATCTTGCTTGAGCTTTTCCCAGTCTCATTTGCTCTTCTTTCCGCGAGTTTTTGGAGTGCTTTGTCTTGCAGAGTCTCCTCCCTGATCTTCGTTAGCGCAATTGCATGTTCTGCTTCGACGGTCCACTTGACGATCCTCTCTGTATTGTCACTTCCGGTCTCTGGGATGGGGTGTCTAGATAGGTAGTCTAGCGGATCCTGCTCATCCTTCCCGGGTTCGTAGACAAGCTCGAAGTCTACGTCTTGCATTTCCATCACCCATTTCTCTATTCTGGGGGGCATCTTTGCTGTCGCCTTGTTGAAAGGGGGTGGTAGCGGTTTGTGGGCTGCCACAATTCTGAATCTCGGTGCTCCCAGTAGATATATCCTGAGCCTAGCTTTCCTTGGCCCACTTGATAGCTAATGCATCTTTTCCGTCTTGCTATATCTCTTCTCGGTGTCCGTCATTGTTTTGCTGATGAAGTGTACTGGTTGGGTTCCTTTGCCGTTATACTGGTATACTGCTGCAGAGAGTCTCCGTGGTAGCTTGCTTCTGTTCGAAGGATAATAGGGCGCTTGGGATCGAAATATACCATGGTCTTGTCACTTGAGATGTTCTACTTTATCTTGAGAAGTGCTTTCTCCTCCTTCTTTCCCCAGTGGAACTTCACTTCTTTTCTTGTCAATTCATATAATGGCGCAGCGATGGACGCGTAGTTGTCGATGAAGTTGTCTAGGTATCCTGCCATCCCTAGAAAGCTTCGTACTGCCTCTATGTCTTGGGGTGTTCCACACTCCTTAACTGCTCTCACTTTGTCTGGTGATGGCTTCAATCCATCTTTGGAGAATGCGTGCCCAAAGAATTCGATCTCCTCCTTCTGAAATTCACATTTCTCTTGGTTGAAGGTTATCCCATGATCTTTTGCTCGTTGCAGGGCTGTCTTCAGGATCTCTGCGTGCTCCGCTTCATCTTAAACCACCTATCAGGATGTTGTCTCTTTGGTTGATGCAATTGGGGATGTCTCCAAACACCTTGAACATCGCTTCACCAAATACGTGTGTGAGGACTTTAATTTGCTCCAAATACAAGTAGTTTGGACCTGTTGTTATCCCAGGGGGTGCTGAACGTTGCTATGTTTCTCGTCTCTGGATCCAGTGTAAGATGGTGTTACCCTTGTCTCAAATCTAGCTTGGAAAATATCTTGCAACGTCTGAGCTTGTAGACAAATTCTTCTACCTTTGGTGCCTGGAAACGGCGGCTCCTCTTCATAGACAGGTTGGGTACTCGCATGTCTATACATTTGCGGTTCCAACTTCTCTTTCTCTACATTCGTGAACTTCGGTTTGGGTTGGACGACTAGCGGTGAGTAAAATTCCTACTTCTACGCCCTGCTCTAGCCACTTCTTTAAGGGTTTCTCTAAGTAGTATGCTACCTTTCTAGGCTTCTGGGCGACTGGGATTGCTTCTTGATCTATTTCTAATCTGACTTCGATCGGCTCACCGGTTCGCTTGTTTCGGAAACAGCCAGCGCCTTCGAAGGCTTCTGGGAATTCCTTGATGACACTTTCGTTCTTCGTTGTTGTCTTCACTGCCTTTATCCTCAGGTCATTTGGTTCCTTGATATTGCCTTCGGGGTCGATTTTCAGCATTCCAAGATTGGTGAGGGTGTCTTTACACAGGAGTGGCAGCGAATCCATTTTGTCCTTAATGACCACAAACCTTGCCTTGGCTCCGCTGTTCCTGTTCCTGATCGTTACTCCAAATTCACCCTTGACTTGCAGGTCTGATTGCAGTGTCTTAAGCTAAGGGTCTCGTGGCTGGGTTGAAGTTGCTGTATTTCGTCCGATCGGTGTGCGAGAGCTTTAAACTAATATCCGTCCATGACGTTCACGCTGGCGCCACCGTCCGGCTCTACTTTCGCATCAATGTCTCCAAGTCTTACTATTACGATGTCCCTCGACTCACCAGATCTAACCTTCCTCACATGCTGCATGTGTTTGCTAGAAAGTTCTAGGTACTCGGCGTCTGACTCACCACTTGACGATTCTTCACCCTCTGACTCATGAACCACCTTCTGCATTCGCTTTGGCTTGCCTGTCTGGTGTTTGGGCCTTGCAACATGCTGCAAAGTGATTGTACTTTGAACACTTTAAGCAGTGCTTACCGTACGCTGGGCAATATTTTCCAGGCTTGTGTAAGTCAATCTTACCACAGTAGTCACACTTGTTTCCTTGCTACTTGCTGTTATCCTTTCTCCCCCTTACCTCTCTGTCGCGAGGGTGTCTTGGAGCCATGTCTGTCTTGTCGGCCTCTAGAGTCATGCTCTTACTTCCTAGGCTGGTGTACTTTAGCTACCTTAAACTCTTCTTTCATATCTCTAACTTACTTGTTTATCTCTTCTTTCTGGCTGGGATTTTTTATAAATTGGTCCAAGTTCCATCTCTCCTCAATGGCTTTCTTGACTAGTTCTTCATTCCTTACGGTCTGAATGAAGTGTTCTTGTATTCTCTCATCCTTCTGGGCCCCAAATTCGCACTTTCTTGCTTGATATCTCATTCTATCTTCGTAATTTAACATGGTTTCAGGTGGCTCCATTCTCTACTTTCTGAATGTGTAACGCGCATGGTGCTTATTTTTTCTTTGGTAGAAAATGGTTATTAAGCTTTCTTTTTATCTTCTCAAATTTATTGTTGTTCTCGACGGAGGTCGAATCTGGAAGGTTCCTGGCTGGATTCTTGATCTCAGGTCCTCCATAAATCTTCAAAGCACTTAATTAATTTGTCTCGAATCTCCTTTATTTTAAAATACTCTGTTTCTTCATTGAAATCCTCTAACCACGCCTTCCAGGCTCGGCCTACCTCTAACTGGTTCTGAGGGATGTTTTGAAGGGCTCGATTTTTAACGCTTTTCCACTCTAATCTCCTGGCGTTGTGCCTGTGGTTATTGCTCGTTGTCGGCCATGCTGAGTCTCGCCGATTTTCGATCAACTTTGCACTGGTTTTCTCGCTAAATTTATCCCGCTGGAGCTCCTGATTCTCCTTTTTGGCTTCTCTTCTAAGTTTACTTCTTGCATTTTTTGATCGCTTGGTCAGGTTCTCGCCCCAAATTCGCTTAGATTTTCTCCTTGTCCCATTCTAACGACTAGGCCGCCACCTTGGATGAGACTCTAATTTTATTGGTCAGCAGTGTTAGCTTACAATCATGCTATATGTCACGGATCTCGGATATTACAGGGAGAGGCTATTTCAGAGCCATAACGTGTTAAGCAGCTAATGCTTTGACTTTCTGAGCAAAGCTTTTATCAGAAGAAATATATTTATTAGGGTAAGCAGAGTGGTTCCTAAACAGGGCTGCTAAGTCGTGAATAGGGCTGCCGAAATACTCAACCGTCTCAGATCCTTGAGCAAGGCGACTGAATCACATATTCACCGCCAAACGAGCCGATTCGTGACTAGGAGCTTCCAGATGTCACAATCCTGCTCTCGTCGCCACTCCTCGATCGCCGCAGGAGTTTGAGATAATAGGATTGGAATAAGACAACGCCTGTGCGTGAAATCTATTAAAGTGGGGAGATTGCTGCACGACAGTCACCATACATTACTTGGCAAAGATGGGGACTCGTATCCAATGGCAAGAAGAATCAAGACGATTGGGAGTCACCATTTGCTGCAGCGCTCACCCGTCTTTGCAGCCAATAGAGTTGCTGCCCATCTACTGCCTGTTCCACCGTTGGGAACTTGAGCTAGAACTGCAGCCGGGTTGACTGACAGGACTGCTCCGTTGTTGGAACTGTCGTCGGGTTGACTTAGCAGAACCGCAGAGTAGGGTGTACACAGGCCATATCCCCGGCCGAGGGAGGCCAAGGGCGTACTAACACTTGCCCAAGCTAAGGTGTCCACTCAGGCTAGTGGAGGGAAGGAGGCACCTTACTACTCCATTCTAGACCGGCTCCAAGCAAAGTCTAACCACTGCCACTAAGTGTACAGTATATTATACAAAAATAAAGTGGGTAGAAAAAAGCTGTGTGTCTTGTGTAAAAGTATACAATAATGTGTTAAATTAATTTAAAGGTATGCATTATAGTGTAAAAGTGTATAATGTCGTGGATTTCTTAAAATAGGTGGTTATGTATATTAACAATAAAAATTTTAAAATGCATATTTACACTTTATTTTTATTTTTTTTTTAAAAGGAAGTCTGCTTTGTGCCTGCGTGCGGAGGCTAGTTCGTTTCTTTTGTTTAATGTTCCCAGCTCTGGTTTGTAAATGATGTCAAACTTCTCCAGGGTGCACAGTTTGCATCGCTTTGTCCGGTTGTTGTACGGTTGGCTTCACTCATGATCTCCCATTCTATTTTGAAGTTTTACTGTTGGTCTTTTAGGTCCCACATGTGCTCGCTGAGCTCAGTGCTGTTTCGTTTGTTCTCCTTCTGAAATTTGTTCTGTGCCCGTTGAACCTTTCTTTGATTCGTTCTTTGTTAGGCCGATGTATGTCTCTGTGGTGATTTGTTGTTACTGTTGCTTTGCAGATAATTAATTTTTTGAGACATTGGCCTTTTAAGGGGCATTCTTTCGGCTTTCTGCAATTGTACATTTTCTGTGGTTTTTCTCGTTCTTCGCTCTTGTTTTCGTTCCTTTCTATAGGGTTTTCTTGCTGTGACCGTCGATAATGTTTTTACATTCGGCATACAGCTGTACCTTAGTTTCACGTTGTTGGTGTCAAAAATTTTGTGTAGCTTGTGTTCTGGTGGGAATTTTTGTTTTACTGTCTTTAGAAATAACGTGCCGATGTTGGTTTTCACATTACTTGAGTATGGCGGGTTGTACCATGCGATGTTCCGCGTTTTGTTTCTTTTGTGGGGTTTTTCATTGTGTGTTTTTCGTATTTTAACTCGTGCTGGTACCCGCTTTTTCTTAGCGCTTCTTGAAAGGGTGGTTTCGCCTGATTAAAGACTTCTTCGTTACTTGATAACTCTGACCATCTCTTGTTGATTGCGAGGGGTATGTTTCTGGTGATTGACAGCGGGTGGTTGGACTGTGCGTGCACATATACTGGTGTGTTGATGGGTTTTGTGTATGGTGCAAAGCTGTTTCTGTGTAGGTTCGAGTGTGACGTCGAGGAAATTTACAGTGCCTAAATTGGCCTCGATTGTGATTTTTAGCCCGTTGTCTCTGAAGGTTTTGCAAAGGCTTTTCTTAATTCGTTCCACTTCTTGGGGTGTAGCATTGAAAGCACCCAGGCCATCATCTCTGTATAGGCCGATTTTGTTGCCGTGTTTTTCTTTTATTATGGACAGAATGTGGCCATCTACCAGTTCGCAGGTTTCCGCTCCGTCCCAGCTGCCCATTGTTAGGTCGAATAAGTCTTAGGTTCCTGTCCTACCCCATGTTGTTTTTTCACTGTGTAAGAATCATCTCTTTGCGTGCATGATGATGTTCCATATTTAACATATTTTAGCACAGGGATATATCGATCTCGAACAATCGAACTATCACAAACTTTCTGACGACGGAGAGAAACCTCCAGAAATTTGAAGTTAAAGTTTTGTGAATATATATGTTTATGAGAGTTTCCATAAATTGAGCCTGAAAAAACATTTATATATATATATATATAAATATATTTAATAAACATTTAT
>JANSTQ010027566.1:0-16027 GCA_026167885.1 Bergia puertoricense | reverse complement strand
CAAAACACTCCGACGCCTCTGTCAAGGTAACTCAGTCATAAGGAGAGATATGCCGTAGTTTGCTATTTCTGAATATTTACATTATTTTAACCCTATCTTCCAATACTATTATAAGTTGGTTCCCAGATAATTAAATCGTTACCAGTAATAAACTTTGAAGAGACTAAAACTGGGTCATTCTGTGGACCGGCTTTGTTGTGCAGTATTGATAACTGAATTGAGCTACATTTGGCTTTACTTCTTAGTATCGCAGCAGAAGTAATTCTCTAACAAACTGACAATAGGAGCAGGATATAGCAGGTTCAGGATTTGAGAGTTTCATTACTTTCACTAGTTGGCACTATAAATAATTATCCACACCACTGACTGTTTGGCCTGTATATCACACTGCATGTACAACGTAACAACTCTATATCATTTTATCAAACTGGGTGTGATCAGAATAATTGGGGATTGAAGGAATAATGGAATAAGAATAAATGAAATTCTGTAGTTGGAATAATGGAATAATGCCCCTTTTGGAGGGAGTTAATGGAATAATATAATGCCCTTTTTTAGGGAAAACTTGATAATGGAATTATGCCTTTTGGGCGGGAATAAATTTAAGTACGTACGGAATAATAATTTTTTTGACTGAAATAATGGAATAGCGAAAACTTTCGAGCAGTAATAATGGAATAATGAACAAATATTACGTCGCCGTTCTGGCGTCTAAAAACACAAAAGTCAAAAGTCAGAAATCCGTGGTTGAGAAAAAAGCACATAGGTCGGAAATTTGTAGTCGGAAAAAAATAAGTTGGAAATTCGCGGTGTAAAAAAAGAAGATGTCGGAAATTTGTGGACAGAAAAGTAAGATAGAAGTCGGATGGCCCAGTGGCCTTTCTCGACCATCGTACTTACCCCCCTCCCCCCCCCCTGCCTCTTCTCCCGGGACCTCTCCTCCTGAATCCTTGATGCGTGGGCACTGGAATCCAATTTCCCGCACATGCGCATTTGCCATTCAGCAATGGAATCACACCGAGGAGTTTGACTTCCGGCAAAGTAAGAGCTTTGCCTTTTAAGAAGTTTTCTGTACAACTTATTTTTGAGTGGGAAAATGTGCTATTAGTTTGTTTTAATGAGTTTTTAACGATTTTTCATCATTCCATGAAACTTGGTGGTTTTGTTCAACACACCGACTGACTCTGTTGTGACTTGCCATTTCTGATCAGTTGACGAATATCAATGAAAGCCATTGAAATTCATCGGATTGCTGTTTGATAATAATCTGCCTTGGCAAACAGCTGCGCTGACAGCGTGTAGTTTGTCACAACAAACATTGGGACACGAACGAAGGAAAATGCCGAACGTGATTTTGAACACCGTCTGTGTTGTGATATAGCAACATACATCAACTCTTTCAGTCTTTGACTTGGTCACGAGATAATGGCCGAATTGGAAGACATAGAAGATGTATACGAGGTATTTGCACTCACGACTTTTAGATCTTTGTTAATACGTACATCACAGCAATTACTATTAAAAACCTTTTACGTACGAATACTTAATTCGTTCTAGTGAATAAATGGCACTGCTATGTACATCTGACCCCATGCCATTGTCGGTGATTTCTATTAAAAGGCTAAGTTTTGTGTGGTTTTACATTGAAGAAATGCTTGAATGGTCTTTCTTCAATGCATTGTAATTGTTTATAATGCCACTCCTACTAAAAAGCGTCCTTCAGCCAAGAACTCAGAATTGTTTGGTCTTCAGCCAGTGGTGTCCGTGCAGTCGAAACGTGCCTTGGCCGGCGTCAAATTATTTTTATTTTATTTGAGAGCTATGGTGGTCTGCAGTTGGACTGTACAGTTTGTAAGTCTGGTTCACACTTGTGAAATAAGAATAAGCACAAGAACAAGTACAAGCACAGGAAAATACCAGTGTGAACATGCATAAAATAGGCACAAAAACAAGCACAAGAAAAAGAAACATTTTCCTTTGTCTTGTGCTTATGCTTAATATCCTTATTTCACTTGTTTCTCCAATGTGAACATCCACAAAACAAGCATAAATGGTTGTGCTTATTCTTATTTCGCTTATTTCACCAGTGTGAACATCTGTGAAACAAGCATAAATGGTTGTGCTTATTCTTATTTCACTTGTTTTTCCAGTGTGAACATCTGTGAAACAAACATAAGCGCAAGCACCCTTGACCTGTTGTTGTCACCATTTCTCTATGTGTACAAGCATTATTTCTTTGCGTGTGTATGCTCATTTTTCTTGCACTTATTTCATGTGTGTAAACAATTTTTGCTTGTTCTTGTTCTTGTGCTTATTTCACAAGTGTGAACCAGGTTTTAATGTGTATAACAGCAATCAATTTCAACTGTTGTCTATTAGATGATAGACTCTGGTGGTGGTGTTACCTTCTATTGCCACTGGCACCAGGTGTTTTGTTCAATTCTTTTAACTTATTACTGATTCTCATCAGTTTCATCAAAGTTTTGGCTAAGATCACCAACATAGAGCAGAGATGCCACACCTCATGGATTATCCAAGAGTTTCGTAGAATTGGAACTGTTTTCCCAGAAAAACTTGCAATCTTTTCTCATACATTTGCTGTGAACTCACAACTTTTCCTTTAACTATTTTCCCATATTTATATTTTCTATAATTTCATTAAATGTTGGTGAAGTCTTATAGATTCTGTTTTTCCAAACTCTGCATTCTGATACGGAGAACCGAGAAGGGGGTCTAGTACAGTCTAAGGGTTAAGCAATTACAGCCCCTTTTGGGAGTTGGATTACAAGATCAATATACCCTTGTTTTCATGGCAGTACATGTTTAAGAAATAATGGTGCAGTGATGGAAATCCATTACCTTTTCACATGGTTTTTGGTTGTTGCGCATTTTTGTGGGCGGTGTCTGTGTAAAGTGACGAGAGAAACAAGATTATGTGCAACCTCTTATTGTGGATTGAACAAAGCTAGTGTCTATGAAACAATAGTGAATGACTATCTGAAGTGATGTATATCTGTCATCGAGCTGTGTGTTTGGGTTTGAAGCATTAGGGGGGCTTAAAGGGCCAATGGGAATGTACATATGTAATACACATACTTTGCCATTTGGGATTATAGGTTAATAAATTACCTAGATAACAATGTTTTATAGAAAACTGGAGTGTTTAACAGTGTAAGCAAGGGCTTCACAAAATGAACTAGCAGGTGTTTGAACAGGCAGAGTAGGGGTTGAAGTTTTATCAAGGGTTAGAGATACTCATGCAGACAGAGTACTTAGGAGTTGGAGATTTATCAAGGGTTAGAGATACTCATGCAGACAGTAAAACTGTAGTGAAAATAGGCAAAGGAAATTAGATTAGTAATTGTAAACATTGCCTGTGGTGCATGACACCTTGTTTTGAAAACCCTAGTGAGGAGAAAATTATCGGTGGTTTGCAGAATGTTCCACCCCCCTCTAATAGACCCTCAGGAAAGCTGTTTAAAAGTTATCATACTAGCTGCACCAGAATCTCACTTTTATATATTTCTCTATCCATAGTGCATGTACAAACTAAGGTCCCGTGTCTTTGTTAAATAGTTTGATGTGAACTTGGATGTGGGAGGGGGTGGGGAAGGACGTCTTCCCAGAGGCTCAACCTAACACCTTCACTATAGTATGCAGGCCTCAGGATTTTAAATTTTATGAGAAACATCATAGGGTTATGTGGGCCAGGACTCATGGGAACCTGTTGGTATCTATTTTTTTCTCATGGAGTGAGTTCTTTGCCATATTCATTTGGCAGTTTGCAAATAGCTTTGCACATTTGAAAGTTCAAGCGATGCTCTCTTGGACAGAGTTAAAAGGTGTTGAGTGAATGGCTGAAAGACATGTATACGAAATGAAAGTTTCAAAAATTAATTTAAATTTGCTTGCTCCATATTAGAGCACACAGAGTTTGCATTTTAAAGTCATGAAATCAAGTTTTGACAGTAAGTGTTTTGATACAAAAATACTGTTGTTCTTGCTGTCAGTAGTTAATATTATGGAAAACAAATTTATTTTATGGAATCTAAGTTGCTTTGAAGTCACATTAAATTATGCAAATACTATCACGCAGCAAGTACATGATTTCATAAAATAAGATTTGAAGTTTTCAAAACAAGTTCTAATGATTTTTTTATGTAATCATATTGATTCATTAGGGGTGGCTTGAAAGACCAGCTGAAGAGACTGCCAAGAACAAAGGTTGGTTAAAGAAGTCTTTCTCCAAGAAGTGGAAGAAATCTTACTTTGTTTTGAGGAAGTACGCCTCCACAGAGCAGCCCTTTATGCAGCGGTTTGAAAAAGAAGAGGGCTGGAGAAGGCAAATGCCCAAAGGAACTCTGGAGCTGTATCCTAAATACAGAGTTTACAAACGACCAGAGACAAAAGGAAAGCAACATGTATTTGAAGTTGGAAATGACATTGAGACTTATGTCCTTTGTGCTGAGAGTGAGACAGTAATGGATTTGTGGTGCATACAGCTGCAGATGCAGACAAAACTAAATCCAAGGGTTGCTGGTATGTAACAACCCAATGCATAAGGGGACTCCCAATAGTTGAAGTTAACAGAAGTCATCTGAGAGCTACAGTACTCAGGAATCTCATTTTTTGGCCAAATCTGTGAATTCTGAACTCCCAACTCACATTTATGTGCAAACAAATTTAACTTGTTTAAAAATGCTGTTGTTGTAATCAGGCATCATAATGTTAAAAATTGTGTTAAACATGGGAGTTATCTCTGATTAAAAGGGTTTTTTTGTAAAACGTTTCAATCACTTCAATCAGTGATCTTCTTCAGCTGGAAGAAGAAGATCACCAGAAGTGATTGAAACATTTTACGAAAAAACTTTTAATTACATCCCATATTTAACACAATTTTTAAAATTGAACTTGCTTAATTAAAAATTGGTAAACTTGTTTTTATGTAAAATGGAGTTGAATGAAAAAAAGAAGTTTTAAACACCCTGCAGGTTAACCATGGAAATGGAATATTCATTTGGAGTTGAATAGATGCTGTAAACAAACAAAAAACCCTCTTGTCCATTCAAGGATACAGGAAAGTTTTAAAAAATTCTGTCAACGAGTTGGCATCACCTTAAATTTTAAAAAAATAAGGTTTAATAGGCCAAAATCTGCAGACATTTTTTTTAGTTTCTTTAAATGTGATACTTTATGTTCTAAAAATTTTGATACAATACAGTAACGAAATAGGTTCACTGACTAGTTTTTGTGTGAAATGCTAAATGAATGTTTAAAATACATGTAGATAGTGTTTGAGGACTTGTTAAGCTGTTTAGCCTTTGTATGTGACTTGTGAAGCACATCTGAGTTGACTTTACATACAGTTGATACCTGTGTTATTGATAAACAAAGCACATTAGGTTGATCCCACACATAGCTTGCACCTTTGTATGTGACTACTGTAGTAGAGCTCATGTGATCTGGCTACACACAGTTGACACACCTTTAGTTAGTTTGTGTCAAGTAGGGCACATATGTGCTGACCACACTAGCTGTCAATCAATTGGCCGGACTGTGCTAAGTGTAGCAAAACATTTCTGAGGTGCCACACATGTGGTGACAATTGAATGGATCAATGTGCATGTATCGTGTGGACGTGCCATAGAAACAAAAAACCTCAGGGTTCGACATTAATGCTGGCCCAGTGGCCCCAAGGCACTTTTTATCCCTTTGGGCCAGTACAGGCCAGTAACTTTTGAAAAGTGGTAGCCCAGTGGAGTTTAAATAGTCAGCTATCAATAAGAAAATACCTGGTCAATTTTTTGATGAACAAGATAATTAAACTCAGTCAACTTTAGGGCAAATGTAACCCAGACAGTTTCAACTTATAATTTCCATGAAATCAACACAGATGAGACTGCACAGACTGCCATCATGTTTAATCGACTTTTGCCATAGCTATTTTTCACATTGGGCCAGTGCACTTTCATGCTGGGTCAGTAAGTTTTGAATTTTTGACCTAAAATGCTTAACGTCAAGCCCTGAAACTAATTGTTGTACAAGTATGATAAGCTGAAACGTTACATGTGCTGTAGCACCAGCTATTGTTCACTACAAATGACCAAGCCATTCATAAAGTTCAGTGGTAATGAAAAACTATTTCAATCCACCTTAACCCTTTCAGCCTAAATCAATTTGTTAACATCTACATGTATCTTCTCCTTACAAAATCAAATTATACAAACCAAGTTATTTTGTTATGAGAGTTGAAGAGCTGATCACTCTCAAAGATGAACTATATGTTTCTCCCAACTTGTTTAAAAAGAAAGTATGGAAACAGGTTAAGAGAATTTAGCAACACATCATTTATTGTGTTTGGGTATGAAAGGGTTAAGCTGTTTGTATGGCACTGTTGCAGGTAAAACTTTCCGAGTGAAAGCCAGCAACTCCAAACAGATGCAAAGAATTGGTGCAAAGGACCAGCAGTGCCTCATACACGTCTCCAAATGGGGTGTAACGTTAGCACTGGAAAGAAGTCGTGCTGTAGTGGCTCAGTGGCCACTCACGACTATACGAACTTATGAATCAGCAGACTGTAATGAATTCACATTTGAGGCTGGCCGTCGTGCCCCCATGGGGCAGGGGAAGTATAAATTCGTCACTGCAGAAGGTGAAGACAATAGGTTGTTTGACGCCATCGATGAATATGCATCAGCCAGACTACATGGGGGTAGTGTGCATGGTGACCGTAGGCCTCCCAGTAGTGGGAGTTTGAATGATGAGGAGATGAACAGGCTGTATGATCAGTTAAGGTTTAGTGTTGTCATCCCTTCAGGTATGTAAGTTTTCCTAGCTGGTCGTCTTACATGTACATGTAATATCAACAATTTGATATGATTGTTTTTCCGGTCCATTTAATATTCCATTTGGGTTGAAGATGATGTACTAAATTTTTTGAGTCAAGTGATGTATAAACAAATTAAAGAAAATTACATGTAAACTTAAATAGAAAACAGGTATATTGCAGGCCCGTAGCCAGGAATTTTCATGGGGGGGGGTGGGTTATGAGCTGACATCACAGCAGACTCGGGGGTATAATTTTTTGGAGAGAAATTTTTACATTAACACTGGAGATTGTATTCACCATGTAGATTGTAGAGATTGTTTCACAGGTTAAGTAAAAAGACCTTTTTTAAATTTTTTTATATATTAACCGAGTGGACTGCTGCAGACCTTCATGGCTGTGTGTGTGGAGGGGGGGGGGGGGGCTGTACACCCCATGCACCCCCCTTTGCCTACAGGCCTGTATTGTGTACTGCATGCCATCAGAGACTTTTGGCATTTATAATTTGGAATAAATACCGACAGCACTTATTAAATATTATAATTATACATTTTAACATTTCAGGTGAAGGAGAAAGTAGCTTTAGAAGTGCCAATCAAAACATACCTGGTGGCAGGCCATCTGTGACCCGCCCACCTGTAGCAGACAGCTACAACCACATTGAGCGATGCGATAGCCAGAGCAGTCAGCGCAGCACGGGCAGCTTTTCCAGATCAGTTGGCTCACCAGGGACATATGATCGCATAGAACGCCTTCCCAGCTGGGGTAGTGCACAAGGTGCCACCGCTGGCCACCCAAGACCCATTCCTATCCCAGAACCCAGCAGCTATGACCGACTTGATCACGCAAGGTCACTGATGAGCATGGGGGAAGGAGGCTATGACCGCATCATGGCTGGTGCCAGCAATGTGCCACCCACAGTATGTGATAGTGGATCAGTGTTTGTTGCTTGACAGCAGTGATAGGAAGGCAGTCAGAACTGAGTCTTGTTTGACAAAAGACTATAAGTTTCATTTGAGTTTGAGTTTCACAAGTATGGTGCTTTCATAACTAAAAAGGCACATGGTAGAGGCTTGGTTTTACATTTGGTGTTGCGGCACATGTATTGTCTTTTTGATCTATATGTATACCTGATTGAAAAACCACAAAATGCAATAGTGGTTGCACTTTTGGACTGAAAACTGCATGACAACATTTTTGATTGGTAATTATTGTAAAATTACAACCTGTAATTTCTGATTTTGTCTTTTCTAATTATCTTTTTTCACTTTTTTCGCTTTTTTTTTTTTTTTTTTGCAAAACATAGACTGGGATTACCTTGTACCACAGACACTCAATACCTCCGACCATTGAGAGTGTGTATGGGCCGGCTGCAGTCAGGCTAACTGTGATTGGCCTGGCTAACCAGACAACCCAAACCCTTCTCCTACTACTTAAGGATGACCTTTCAAAATTTAAAGTGACCTAACTTTTGAACCAGCTGAAGAAAACTCATAGAAAGACCGTTCATTTCGATTTTCTTGAAGAGTAGAAATGGTTGGTGTTATTTGTTCTAACTTTTGAACCAGTTGTTAAAAACCCATAAAATTCATGACCATTCATTTTGTTTGTTTTGAAAAGTAGAAATGATTGATAGTATTGTTCTAAATTTTGAACCAGTTGCCAAAACCCATAAAATGACATTTTATTTTTTTTGCTCAAAGAGTGGAAGTGTTTTGTATTATTTCTATAATTTTTAAGTACAGTGCGTAACAGGTTAGAGTTATTCAAACGAATTACCAGTCTTGTTTTGACCCAACATCTGGCTCCTTTTTAAAGTAATTTACAGCAAGTTCTGTGGGGAACAAGGGTCATGCTTGGGTCTTAAGAACTGTGAATATGCTGCAAGTTGTGCAGGCGAAAAGAAATATTCTGTCCTAATTTATTTGTGCATGTTTTTCAAAGTTATATCTATAGATTGAGAGATTCTCTAATGGTTTGAAGAGTCTAGTCAGAGGGCTCTGTAATGCTCAGATCAGTTGAGGAAGTCATCTGCAAATTGATGGGACAAATTGTGTAATCTTTCTACATTTAGAAATTATTCCCTGAAACTCATCCAGTGAGCAAATCGATATTGAATAATTAATTAACAAATATGTACAGAATTTTATCAAATCGAATGCCAGATTTCATTTTGGGGGAACAAAGTTCCAACATATATTTTTGGATTAAAAATTTTCTATATTTGTGTCAGATTGAGTTAGTATTATGTAGCATCTGCGCTTTTGCATTGATTGTTTCAAGCTCATTGGATGGTTGATCTTTTTCCTAATCATTTGAATTTCTAAATCTTGTTTAATAGCTTCGAGCATTTTTAGGAGTACATCTTTTTGAGGGGTACATCTTTTAGGCATGTTTTTCGCAAAGTACTCCCGTTGCCAGTTTGTAGTTGCAATAGTTGTGTGAAACTAATATCGCACTGTTCATATACGTGATCACGTGATCAGTCTGTAGTAGATCTTGATAATAATTCTGGATGGCACTGGTAATAATAGGCCATCAAAAGCAATTTTTTGCTGACACCGTAAAATTATGGCAGATGAACGGGATAATCACTACGAGTGCTCCATTATGAATAATCAATATCTCTCATCTTGGTGTGTAACATCTCTAGGAGGACTGCAAACGTTAACGCATTTTCATGTAATGACGTTTATTTTTTATGAGCTTTCAGTTGTATGAAAGAGTTTTCGCTTTTTTTAAAAATACTCTTCTTAGTGGCTAAAATTGCTTTCACAGTTGCTGCAAAATTGTATCATAATTTATAAGGAAGTTGTAAGAATGTGTTCTAAAGTCAAATAAAAAATATGGTTTTGTGTTGAATTTCCTTGCCCAAACAAATTTTAAATCCATGCGTCTTCAAGATCTCATACCGAGTTGGTTTAGTAACCATGCAGCACAACTGGAGTCCATAGATTTCGTCAGTTTCATACGAATGTAATGATATATCTTCAATAGAGTTTCGTATTATGTTTTGAATAATGTCTTATAAACCTAGAAAGGATTAATACTTGGGTGTACTACTCATTCCAGCATCAAAGACGTAAGTGCAGTGTTTTATATTAAACCAGGGGCACCAAATTATGCACGTTCGTCTACAACACTTCTCGCTGAACATTGTTCAGAAATCATTCACTTCCTTGTTTTCTGTTTAAATGGCATGCTACGTAGTACAGAGAGATATGAGATGTCGTCACGCAGTCATGGGACTAATGTCACATACGACATGGTCGGTACACGAAGAGCAACAACTCCGTAGTTTATAGTGCGTACGTGTAGTAAAACTTTTGAGTCAATGGAGGTTTCTGGCAAACTACCCACCTACCCCTCCCTTAGGTTAGGATTATAGTCAAGGTTGGGGTTAAGTTTAGCTTTACGTTTAGGGGAGGGGTAGGTGGATCGTTGCCCAGAAACTTTCATTAATCCCAACTTTTTTCCCCGAACCCCTGTACGTTCTCATTTCGTTGTGTTCTGTACTGAAATGTAAAGGGAAATCTAATTTATGTATAGCAGAATACCGCACTGTAATAGCCAGGTTTCAGTTTGATATTATTGTTTATATATTCTTTCGTCAGTTTCCTTCCTTGCTAGTTATGTATCACTTCATATCCATCCATCGCGCGTTCGTGAAATTGTTAACTGTTGCATAAATTTAACTTTAATATTGATTGATGGATTGGTTGACGGATTGATTGATTGATTGACAGATTGATTGATGGATTGATTTATTGATTGATTGATTTCGGATGATTGATTATTGATTGACTGATTGACAGATTGATTGATGGATTGGTTGACGGATTGATTGATTGGTTGATTGATTGATTGATTCAATATTCGAACGGAAGTGTTCATAAATCGAAAAAGCATGGCGCAATTAACAGTGCCAAAGATTTGATTGCGATATGTTTAATGCCGATGGAGCAATGTGAAAACTTGAGTGTACTTGAGTGAGTGGAGGCACGAGGTACCTCTATCGTATCTAAAGTTGTTTGGCATATCAAGTTTTAAAATTTTCTAGCAAGTAGTAATTATGTCATGCTTTTCCTAATTATGGACTCATTTTGTTTGAAGTTTTGATTTTGAATTTATATGTATGCCCTATTATGATGAATCGAGGTCGCCACGAATTCTTATGTAGCATGAGCAGATTTATAATCGTTTTGCAAAGTGCCTGTAATGTATAGCTAATTGAACATAATTGCTTTGCATCAAACCTGCTATTTAATCGGATGAAGCTGTTTTAAACAATGCTGCATGGACTCTGTAGGCAAAGCTGTGAATCTTTACTGATTGCACCAACATTATATCTGGTTAAAAGGCTGACGTACTGACTTTTAACTTTTCTGTTGGTTAATACCAAGCTCGTGCCTGTGAAACTCAAACTCAAATCTAACTTATCTTTCTCGTTAACTGGTTGATCTAGCGAGTACTTAAAGCACTGTGTAGAATGTGTGCCCTTAGCGTTACAAAACACTGTAACCAACATCACTTATCATTCACCACTTGTTCTATATGTGCAGAGGGACAAGTAAATGTTTCTCTGATGTGGCGTAATGTTAATTAATGATAATAGTAGCAGTAACAACATCAGCAGCAGTAACAGCAACAGTAATAGTGACAGCAATAGTAACAGTGCAGCTAGTTGTCAGTCTTGCAGCACGTTGGTGCTGAATTGCACGGACGCAGCTCACGAAGTCGCACTAAAAGCATAAAGGGGCTCAATATAAGGTCCATATTTGGACCGTGGACCAATTGGAATAAGGTGAATGTAGGTTGCAATCACAATGCCGGGATTCCCCTGCTCTCCAAAACATTCCTTGTCTCCGCACTATTTCGAGATATATATTTGTTATTACAATAGTGAATAAGAGACTTTCTTCAAGTGACTGCGTGATGTAGCTAATCCATCAGTGCGTCCCTTCACACATATGCCTCGGCATTGAAGTGACTGTGTGACACAGTCCGTGTGTCGTAACCCAATATAATGACCTTGCTCACCATACGAGTTGCCGTAGCTCAGTGGTTAGAGCGTCCGACTAGTATACGGAGGGTTGTGGGTGCGATTCCCATCTGGAGCTCGGGTTCTTTTCTGAGTTCCCTGTCTCCGCACTATTTGGAGATATATATTTCTTCAAAATGTGTGTGGATTATTTTATACTATTTGGATAAAAGACATTAAATCTTGGTGTCATGTGGGACAAGTGGGGAAAGAAGCACATGTGAAGGTTGAAGCGCAAGGAAAGAAAGATGCATGGCAGGTCTCAGTAAGCTGCAAAACAATCACCGTATAGTCTGCTAGACAGACACAGAAATCTGCTGGCCAAGCACTGACAGAACGTCAAGAGACTAGACCAACGGCTTAATGACTCTTTCTACGGAATTAAATGTAGGAAAAGAGTAAAAACGTTATAACCAAGTTAATTTAAGTATTAATTTGAAAGTTTGTTAAGTTCACAAGCGAAGAACATCTGAGTTAATCACACACATAGTTAACACCTTTGTATGTGACAAGTAAAGCACACCTGTGCTGATGACCTTTGACCTTGACAAGTCAAACACACTCCAGCTGGACGCACACAATAGTTTACACATTTGTATGTGACAAGTAAAGCACACCTCAGCTGATCACACACACAGTTTAAACTTTAATGACCTTTGACCTTGATAATTCTAATACACTCGGGATGACCATACATACAGTTTGCACCTTTGTATATCACAAGTGAAGCATACCGTGTGCTGATGAACTTTGGTTCGTGACAAGTGAAGCACACCTGAGTTGATCACACACATAGTTTACGCCTTTGTTTGTGACAAGTGAAGCACATCTGAGTTGATCTCGCACACAGTTTACATCTTTGGATGTGACAAGTGAAGCACACCTGAGTATAGTTACCACGCACATCTGAATACAAAATTCCCTGACTTAGCACCAATTTTCGCTGACCACATAAGAAGCGTAATTCATAAAATTTTCTATGTAGTCCTCAATTAGAAAATTCATTTATATAATTTTGTGTTATACTTACACGAACCTTGGCGAGTTCTACTAACATATCCCAGTTGTAAATGATGTGGTCTACTTCACTTCACATTAAATAATTGACCTACTTTTACATGTAGTTTTACATTTTGTCACTTTTTCTGGCGGATGTTTTTCTAAAAATTCAAGTCTCCTTCCTTTTACTAAGGGAATACTTCATAAAAACTCAGTTTTCCCTGACCAAAAACACTTTTCCCTGACTTCTAACCGAAATTAAAATTTTCCCTGACCCAGATTAAATTTCCCAGACTTTTCCTTGATCTTGAAAAAACATTTTCCCCTGACTTTTCCCTGACCTGTGGCAACCCTGCTGAGTTGACCTCACACAATTTTTGCCTCTGTATGTGACAAATAAAGCACATCTGAGCATACCTCACACAAAGTTTGTACCTTTGTACGTGCAAGTGAAGCACACTTGAGTTGACCTCACAGTCAAATTATGCCTTTGTGGGTGACTTGTGAAGCACATCTGCATTGATTTTACATACAGTTGATACCTGTGTTGCTGATAAACAAAGCACATTAGGTTGATCCCACACATAGCTTACACCTTTGTATGTGACTACTGTAGTAGAGCACACGTGATCTGGCTACACACAGTTGACACACCTTAGTTTGTGTCAAGTAGGGCACATATGTGCTGACAACACTAGCTGTCAATCAATTGGTCGGGCTGTGGTAAGTGTAGCAACACAGTTCTGAGGTGACGCACACGTGGTGATATCTGGATGAGCACGGACGCCGTGGCTGCAGTCTTTAAATGCGATAAAAGAAGATCTCAGAAGTAACAACGCCTTTCAGGATCGTGGAGGATGTTTTTGTTTGATTTATGATATGTTCTGTGTCGATGTGGTGTAGCAAACATGTACTCAGTGACTGTGTAAAAAAACATTTTAATCGGAATTGCTGCTGATTGATTGATTGGCTGCACTGACATCATGTTTGCCCTCCAGACTTCAAGAAGTGCTTTTGGTAATTGAATCTTGATTTCAGTCCGTTTAAGTTTGCAGACTTCGTATTAGTAAAGGAAATTTTAAACTAACGCCATTTTGAGCAACTAATGTTTGGCTTATCAATCAGCAAACACGTGCTAGAACCCAGAGAAAGAAAGAATACAAAACATTTTAAAAATGTAAATAGCTAAATTTATTTTAAATGGAAAATAATAGTATTAATAATAATTGTAATAGTGATAACAGTAATAAACTTTATTTGTGTGTCAATAGATATGGCAGAGGGAAACACCTCCGCTAATAGGAACACCCAACTACTAAAAACTTTATCAACGACTTACTGGCATTTTGTGCCTCACTTAAATCAAAGTTCTTAAATTTGAATCGAGGCTAGACCTCAAATTTCGGTTTTTGATCGAGACTGGCAGGTTACTCGCAAATATGAAACGAAGACTGAATTCAAACTTTGTGATTATTGAAGGCAGGCATTGCTTGACAGTGAGTACTATATGTGTAGTCTTAAGAACTGGAAACAGTGCTTTCTAATTCTCGTAATTTCTTTTTTAATAAGGTTCTTCCCATTTCTGAGCAAGCACCTGGACCATCTCCTAACATGCGCTCACCGCAGCTCTCTGGTACAAGCCAAGACCTTCTGTTGGAGAACATGTCAATTCCGAGTTCACATGATAGTGATATTGGCATTACTTCCCCGTTCGACAACCTGACCGACAGTGGAGAGTATCAGACCCCACCAAAACGACCTTCCCTCCCTCAGAAATCTCGTAGGCAACCCGAACCGACACCACCACCGCTACCACCAGAAAGGTGTGCGTCAACTACAGAGAAGAAAGTGTCCGAGTCGCCTCGTTTTGTCTACCATACCGCTATTGCAGAATCTTCAGATGGTTACATTACTGCAACGAACGTAGCTACTTCTCCTAACTTTACGTATTTGAATCGGGCTTATTCCTCGAGTGTGGAGGTCCTTCCACATATTTACAGCAAAGTTGATAAAAGCAAGAAGACGAAGAACCGGAATACACTGGATAAAGCGTTCCGTACGAGGACAAGAAGTAAGAGTTTTGACGATAACTTGTCTTCACCGAAATACTCCTACTCGCCAAAGTTGTCGGGCTCACCCGTGTTTTCAGGGGGATCCCCAGTGTTTTCTGGTTCACCAGAAATTCCCCGTAGAGGTTATTTGAACTTAGATAATGGATCCGCGGGGGCGAGCAGCTCGGAAAGTGATCTTGTTGCTATTGATCCAAAGCAACCAGAGGCAGAAGTAGTTGCCGTAGCTTTAAAAAGTTCTCTGTCTCATAATGATATCAGTGCTGAACAAGGAGACGAGGCGTACTGCAGAAACCTAACTGGAAAAGAGGAAATGGAGTCAGTAGAGGTGCAGGAGTTGAAACGAGCTTTGTCACAATTTCCCGGTCAAAGAGAAAAGAAAAACTTTGGGAATTCCTCCGCAGATAATAATGAAGCCTGAAGTTAATTGATCAGATAATTCCAGCAGCGAATACTGTGTCGTTAGAACGTGTGGCCAATCAGTCAGGCTTTTAATCAAATCGTATCGATCCTTACATTTCATCGTAGTAATTAAATTTATTTGTGATACATTGACATTATCTTAGGGTATTAAACTTTATTTTAGGGTATTAAACTTTGCCTTAATTGCGCTTACAAAAGTGTATTTGCAGTATTTATTGTTAGAAGTGTTATCATTGTTCCCGAATTCTTTAGTCGGCGAACAAAGGTGCTCCACTCGAAGTTAAACCCAGGGTTGAACAAACCGTAAAAGCAGCCCACGGATTAAATACTGTGAAGATTGCGTTGAAAGCAATGATTTCTTCCTTAAATGCAGCAGTAACAAACGTCGTTTACTGTATGAATAGTAGAAAGAGGGAAATGGCTGAATATCATTTACTGAGTGCAGGACTCCGAAGTTTCTAGAACCAATTCATTCCCAATGAACCTGTACAATTGATTGATGAAGATTATGGTCCTCTTTCGACAGCAATAAGCCTTTGATGAATTTTAATTATGAAAGAGAAATCGAATGAGTTTCTGTTTTTCTACTTCCTTGTATCATTCGTATTTTTACCTTTTCAGTACAGAGGCGGCGGAACGTTTCGAAACGTGGGGGGGGGGGGGGGGGGG
>JANSTQ010027455.1:0-16027 GCA_026167885.1 Bergia puertoricense | reverse complement strand
TCACTGTAAGAGCATTGAGACTATGTGAAATGCTCCGAAAGCGTTTTATTATTATTATTATTATTATTATTATTATTGTGCTTATTGTATTACACTGTTTTGCATGAATTGCTTTGTGTATTGTTTTGTATCGTATTTTATTATGGTGTTTTACTGCACTGAATTGTATTGTATCATGTTGTATTGTGCAGGGAACTGAGTAAATTAACTCGCAGTTAACAGCCAGGTGTTTTAAATCTCATAGAAAATTAGTAATTGTGTTAATAAGCGACTAATAAGGCCGGCGCTTATTTCCAATTTCGGTAATGTTACGCAGATGAGAGTCTCTGACTCTCCCCGGACAGTTACTTCTCTGTCGAAGGTTATAGCACCCAGCGGAAGCTGGTACTCATTTATACAGCTGAGTCAGCTTTTTTTACTTAAAAGTAAAGTACCTTGCTAAAGGACTCAACATAGTGGTTTTGCTGGAGCTCGAACTCACAATCTTCGAGTTATGAGTCAGACACTCTAACCATTCGACTACTGCGCTGCTGCCTTCTAGTGTAGACTTGATCGAATAGTTTTTAGTCTTTTCTTTTTTGAATTTTCCACAAAACAAATGAAAACAAAAGCATTAATAAGTTATGAAGTAATTGTTTAAAAATAAAAAGCAGGGAAAACGAATCAACTTTTGCAAATGTCTATGGAACCTGAAATTTTGAAAAGAGAAAAATATTAGGTTTAAGCAAACATACTAAATCAGAAAAGAACTTTTGCATAGGCTACTCTTATTCGATGAAACCGCAATCGAAAAGCAAATATGGCAGTACGCAACAAAAGAACAGCGAAGGGTTAAAATTTGAACAAAAAATGCGGCTAAGCAATTTAAATAAACTAGTGTTTAGTAAGTTGGAAAAACAGAACATCCTTTCTGTGTTAACGTGAAGCAGTACGAAATAAATGCATGTCAAAATATAAGCGCAGAGCGAAAGAGCAAGCACAGCAAGGCGGTAGCCTTAAGCTAAATGTTTAAACAGAGACTGCAATGTTTAGTCAGATGTCGGGTCTATTTAAGTATATTTCAATTTTTTATTCTTATCTCTACATGGAATATTTCGATGTCAACAGAGCCGCAAAACAGGAGGACATTGAACTTAACTGTAAGCCAAGTGACCAATGGGAGATTCCAAGTGAAAAGGTTTCTCTTGAGAGACTTGTAGGCAAAGGGGCATTTGGGGAGGTGTGGGAAGGTCTGGTGACTGACTTCCGAGGAAAGTCTGGCAGCACCACTGTTGCAGTCAAAAAACCCAAATGTAAGTTAGTTCTGTTATTGAACGTCAACCCCGAAACATTTGTTGTCATTTGAGATGTTGGTCAGCCATCGAACTTTATCAAAGGTTTTCATAGCACCAACAAAATTCCCTTTTGATTAATCATATCTCTGATATTTCAAGTTCTTTTACAATTTTTTTTCTTTGTGTGTAAAATAAGCTCTAACGTAAGTCAGTGGGAGAGCTTTTCTAAACATGTTTCGAAATATTTATGGCAAACATCAACACTTTAACGGTCCATGGTGCATTGTAAAGTCCAAAGCTCTTTTGTTCACCGTGGATGTGAAAAACCGGGCCCAGGTCAGACTTGCTAGCTCTGATAGGTTATTTTCTGATTTTGATTGACTCTTGTCGGCCATATCTTTTAAATTTTTAATTCTTAATTTTTAAATCAAACTCAACTCAAACTGGAGCCCGTATTATCATTCAGATATTTGAGTTCGGACTTCCCTCATCAACTGTAAGCTTTTAAATACTTGTTGAAATTTTGGTTCTTATTCTTATTGAGCTTGTCATCTATAATCGAGTCCCATTTAAACTGGCTGAATAACTTTTGTTTTGTCTCACTTCGTACTTCTGAAATGAACAGAGGACGACGATAATGCAATTGCAACACTTTACCAGTTTGCATGACACACGATTACAATCCTAAGTTCTTGTAAAAAATATTTCAAAAAGTAACGTTCAAGCAAAAATTTGGTATATCGTCCATTTTCGATTAAACACAGGCCATATGACGTAGCCTGCAATTACACTCTGTTACCCCAGCCAATCAGAACACTCGTTATATCTCCTTTGTTACATAATAGAGGTTAGGACGCGCTGAAAAGAGATTCAAAGGAAGTTATAAAAGCTCCCCAAAGCAGTGTATCCTTGTTTTTATAATATTAATTAAACTGCTTATTGTGATATGTCGGACAAATATGTATATTAAAAAAGTTGTAACTTCTTCTTGTAAATTTTCCTCTACAGTAAAAAATAGTTACACTACAAATGAAACAACTTTAACTCCTTAATGCTTTTTTCTCTTCAAGTCGCCTCTGAAGGATGTGATTTCCTAGTAAAAGAAATTGAACTAGGAAAATATATTGGAGAAGACAGCCATGCAAACATTATTACTTTCTTGGGATTCATGAAACGCTCGGGTAAGCGGAGATGCGTTATCATACTAATAATGAATACACTGCATGATAATATGAGAAAAATATAAATATTACGTTCAGTCCCACTTACTAGTTTTGAGCTGGTCATTATAACTTTCCTTTTTACAAAGTCCACAAAAGAAAATTAAGATTAAAATAATAATAATAATAATAACAACAACAACAATAATAATAATAATAATAATAATCATGATAATAATCATGATAATAATCATATAAATAATAATAATAGTAATAATAATAATAATGATGATGATGTAATGGCACACGATATGAATCTCATTCCGAACCTTCATACGCGTGCGGAGTTAATGAAACTTTTTTAAATATTTTCAATGTTTGACTTTCAATAATTGATACAACAGTATCATACAAACATACGTGAACCTAATAATGTTGTCTACGAGAAGAGAAGGTTTTAAATCAGTAAGTTATAAATCTATAATTCAGCTTAACCAGCCGCACTTTTTGTAAAAAGAGACTTGAGAAATGTTTGTGTATCAAAAGGTCACTCGAAATGATTGAATTGCAACAAGGGATGGCTCTAGGTCATGACCTGAATTATGTTGAGTAAACTTCTTATCAAAACCTTTCTCTTCTTGTTGATTTAATAGTTGATTGAGCTAATATTTTGATCGGTTGTCAGAGCAACAAACAGTACCTATTGCGAGAGATACTTTCCAAAAATAGGCTCAGCTCAGGTCAAGATTGAAGTAAACAACGTCGCATGCCGGAGGCGGATCCAAAGTTAGCGTCATTTCGGAGGTTAGCTAAGCTTACGTAATAAAAACTCAAAAGTATTAGACACCAGTCTTTCTCTTATTAGTTTCGGATAAAGCTCACACTCTTGGTACCAAGAGTGCGGGAAAGCACCTTCGCTTTTGCGCGCTCCCGGAACAATTTATTTAGTTTTTTATATCTTTTACCTTAGTTTTCAAAAAGACGAACAGTCAGTGAAAATTTGCGATCTATGTTTTTCTCGTGTTATGCGCGGACAGATTTGGGCGTGTTTTGGCCGGTATCTCTCCCAAATATGGTTTGACACCATGTCTATCTTCATCAAACCTCTCTCCGAAAACGAGGATAGTAGTTTAGTTCAAAAGAGCAGTACACTCAGTCCTTAGAGAGAGTTACGTTGGTAATTGTGTAGATTGAGTTAGTCCACGTTGATCTCGGGTAATAAAGAAACAACTACTCCGAAAACGGTCTCCGGCCTCTCCATTAGCAGCGAGTGCTGGAAACTATAGTTCCCCATCGAACAGACCATTACAATAATAAAATAACAATTTTGATTACAAAAATGATAATGACATTGTTAGTGTGCTATTCCTAATGGCAGCTAATGTGTTTTGCAAGTGCAAGTGTTTTGTTATTAACCCTTTCAGCCCCAGCCAGTTTATCAACATCTGTTTTCTCCCTACAATATCACTACAAAGTAAGTTGTTTGTTTGTGAGAATAGAGGAAATGATCACACACAGCAAGCTATCCAGTATGAAAAGCAAAATTCTCCGAAAATCTTTAAAAGGAAAGAATGGATATAGTTTTGGAGAATTTAGCAATACGCCATATGTCGTGTTTGGGACTGAAAGGGTTGAGACAGCAATGAACACCATGTCTCATTTAGCTTACAATCAGCTAACACGTTTTTTCTTTGTAACGCAGTTAAAACGTGATGAAAAGTTAAAATGTAAGAAACCGATGACGAGTGTTACAGAAAACCATCTAACCTACTTATGGTGTAGCCCTTTTTACAACCTTAGAATCTTAGTGTTTATTCTGTTGTTTTCTATTTCTATAGGGTTCCTGATGGTAGTAATGGAGTGTGCCCCGTATGGAGACCTTCTCGGGTTTCTGAGAGGCTGTCGTGGTGTTGAAGACAAACATCACAACAAACTGCGAGCACCGGACAAATCAGATTTGGGGACGTATGAACTGATGTCTTATGCCAGACAGGTTGCTGACGGAATGAATTTTCTCCACGGCAAGAAGGTGAAATTGACAGACTCCTGTTTTCTTCGATGACAGTCTGTAACTACTTTTAAAGGGTTGTTTGCATATGTTCTACGAACATAATTGAATACTTAAATAAAGAAACCCAATGTAGCTTTCCCTATATCTAGGCAGGACTTATTGCTATGAGTCATGTCATGTGACTTAATGCTCCTTCCAGATCCTACACCGTGACCTCGCAGCTCGAAATGTTCTTGTCAGCGAAGACTACGTCTGCAAGATAACTGATTTTGGTTTGGCGTTTAATATGGAAAAGTACGCTTATGGAGAGGCGAGAAAGGTTTGTTGACATGAAACAATTTTGATAGTTCCTGGCCCAATAAAGTATGTTCAAGCGATATCAACTTATAACTGAGTAATAGAAGGAAGTTTCTTGTAGCGAACACGTAAGGAGTCTTTGACGTGTCTGACTTTATCTTATAAGATACATGCGTGAGAGACTAACAAAGATCAACGAAGCAATGTTTTTTCCACTCCACCCCTTGATTAGTTTATCTTTTAGAAACCTACCAGTTCCTATTATGTTTATTGCCCCAAATTCAAATTTAATATTTTTTATTCAACACGTTTGGGATACAAATAAAATTGCTTCCTCGTTGCATAATGTTAGACGTTTCTTGTTGTTTGTAAATAGCGTCCTAAAATATAGAGGGACAGCCCAGTATTTTCTTTTTAAGGAAACCCCTCAGAAGAGCAAATAACTTGTTTTACCTTTTTTGTGTTCTATAAAATTGTTTCTACACCTGCTTTTGAACATTGATGTTTTATTTTGGAGTGAAAATGTTTTCTTATTCTCTATCAGTAGTATATATATACAAATGCTTCATGAACTACAGTTTGTTGTTTCTGAAAAATATTGAACCAGCTCAGCTGCGTTTCAAACCAACTGTCTAATCTTTTTCTCTTCAGGGCCGCCTTCCTGTGAAGTGGAGCGCACCCGAGATTTTGTTTCAAGGGACAAACTTCAAGATATCTACCAAGGTTGATGTGTAAGTTTTTCTAAACAATTGAAACACTAAATTTTTATTTTTACTTAATTTGTTTAATAATGAAAACATTTTAAAGTTTACTGACCTACCAAAGTCTAATTACTGTAAATACTGTAATATCTGTGTTTTTTACAATATGTTTGTTGACAGTCTCAATTGTAGTTTTACCAAATTAATTTGATTTTAAAACTATGATAGTACTGTTCGGTAGTACTGGTTCCATTATTTGATTGTTGGTGTTCGCATTAGTTTTGCTTCTAGAAAATAGCGCGTCCCATCCTCACATTCATGTTATATATAAAACAAAACAAAATAAAAGGTTTCAATACTTGCTCCCACAGGTGGTCATACGGCGTGTTACTGTACGAGATCTTCACAAAAGGTGAGGTGATATTTACAAGGTACGATGTTGTTATGAGTTATTCTTTTACAATTGACAGATTTCTCATTCGGGATAAAAGTGCAGTAAAGACGTCGGCTGGTTAAATATGTCTCAGCCAGGATTGCCTGCCCAACAAATCCACTTGCACTGAAATTTGTTATGAGGCAAATGTTTGTAATTGGCTAGGTTGCAATTAAACTGCGAAGATCGTATCTTATAGCCATTCCTAACCGTAGCTGTCATATGGATTAATTCCATAAACCCTTATTCACAGACCAGTTATTCTAGCATTTATACATTTTCTAATCCTTTATAACTGGAAGAAATGAAAATACATTACCACGGAGGATTTATGAGAGGGAAAATGACATGACAAGTAATTTGTCAAAACTAAAGCTAATTAATCCATACAGCTGCTGCTTCTCTAAAAGACGAATTTCAGCCAGGTGGTGGTCAAAAACATACAGTAATAACAGCACTAAAAATAATATGGAAATATAAATTACACCTCATAATTAGTGTTTCAACTCGCACGTTATGTATTTCAAATCAACTCGGGAGACAAATTCTAATTCAGCTTCTTTAATCTCCGAGTACAGGATACAAGTAATTAACAAAACATGAGGCGCGATGCCCATAATTATAAGTGATTGACAGCTTCTAATTACATATTGTAACATCCTTCCCTTTTTGAAAAAGCTTGAATTAAACAATAAAACTAAATAACTACTAGAAGAGAGTTTCTGCAGTGTCTTATATTTAAATGCGTCTTCCTGATTGATCAAAATATCGCTCATATAATTATTTGAAATCATTTCCAGCTCTGTAGCATATATCAATATTCAAAATAATAACACAGTTAAGTGCACACATAATCCTGTAAATATGCTGGCTTACGCCTCTCACGTGTCGCTCTGTTGGAAGGTGTGGCTGATAGGTTGTCAGTATTGGGGCTTCGGTCTCTTGTCGGCGATCTGGTTGGGGGGGGGGGCGCATTGGAGGGTTGGCTGGGGCTGTTGTTGTACTTGGTTCGGTCCGTGGAGGTTCTGTGCGCGTATCCACCATCAGTGGAGGCTCATCTGGGATCACGGTTGGCGGTGTTTCCTTGGAGCTCCTGAGGTGATATCGGTTTCGACGATAAGAACCTCTGTCAGCTGTCTTGACTCTATAGGACCTCTGGTCTATTTTCTTGGACACCACTGCCTTGTGCCATATCTTCTGCCCAGTTCGAAAAGGCTTCATCCTCACTACGTCACCTTGGGTGAGCGGTGGTAGGTCTTTGGCTGACTTGTCGAAGTGTCGTTTCTGATCTTCTTTGCGCTTGACCATTTTCTGTCTTTCCTCATCTAGTCGGTCACCTCGGGGCTGTAACAATGAGTTTGATGTCGGCAGTAGTGTTTTGGTTCGTCGGTTCATCAAGCGTTGTGCTGGGCTGGAGTTGATGCCTTGGGTGGGAGTGTTGCGATAGTCTAGGAAGGCTATGTATGGGTCTGTGCCCGCATTAAGGGCCTTGCGCATCAGCCGCTTTGCCGTCTTGACGGCAGACTCTGCTTTTCCGTTCGCCTTGCTGTTGCCAGGGCTGCTAGTCAAGTGTTCAAATTCCCATTCGTGTGCGAATTGTGTGAACTCGTCACTCATGTACTGGGGGCCGTTGTCCGAGACGACTTGGTCAGGGCAACCAAATCTGGCGAAATGGCTCTTGAGCTTCAGAATGACAGTTCTGGATTTCGTGTTGGGAAGTCTGTCCACCTCAAAGAAGTTGCTATAGTAGTCTAGGGTGACCAGGTAATCCTTGCCTTCGAGCTCAAACAAGTCCGTTCCCACTTTTCCCCGTGGACGGGATGGGACTTCATGTGGCATTAAGGTTTCCTTTTGATGGCTAATCTCAAATTTTCTACACGTTTCACACGCTTCAATTAGTTGCTTGATGTCGGCGGACATTCCGGGCCAGAATATACATTCTCTTGCTCGACGCAGACTGGATTTAACTCCCATATGAGATGAATGGACCTTATTCCTGCACTGTCAGTTCGTCGCACATGTTAAAATACGGAAGGAGTAGGGGGGAATTCTTTCTTTTGTTCTGGCCACCCTTGAAGGATCACTGACTTCAGAGTCTGTGATGCCTCGTCTTTGCCCGTCTCCCGTCTGATCTCCTCCAACCGTTGCTCAGTGATGGGTCGATATTTGGCCATGTTAACCTGCTCGAAGTCGTCGTCATGAGCTCCTGGCTGGCGGCTGAGATATGCTCTGGATAGCATATCTGCGATGAACATCTGGCTTCGCGCTTATATATGACTTCAATGTCATACTTTTGTAGCCTCATCATCATCCCTTGCAGCCTTCGCGGCGCACTTGCAAGCGGCTTTGTCATTATCGATTCTAATGGCTTGTGATCGCTATGAACCTTGACGTGTCGTCCAAACGTGTACTGATTGAACTTTTCCAGCGAGAACACGATCGCCAGCATCTCCTTCTCGATCTGCGCGTATCGCTCCTCCGTGTCGTTGAGTGCTTGACTGGCGTATGCGATCGGCTTTCCCCGTTGCATGAGAGCAGCACCGAGACCTCTTTGGCTCATGTCACACTGAATTTCCAGCGGACATCCTGGGTCGTAGTAGCTTAGGACAGGCGCTTCGGTGACCAGTCTCTTGACCTCGTCAAATGCCTTATCCTGTTCTTCGGTCCACTCCCACTTAGTTGTTTTCCTTGTGAGCTTTCTAATGGGCTCCATAACTTCGGCTAGGGGAGGGAGAAATCGAGCAACATAATTCACGAACCCGTTCAGCCTCTGCACGCCTTCTACGTCCTCTGGCTTTGGCATGCCCTGAATTGCCTGTATTTTCTCTGGATCTATCTTCAGGCCTTGGTTTGTGAGAACGTGCCCCATGAACGCCACTTCTTCTCGTCTCAGGCGTAGCTTGTCCTTGTTCAGTGCTATCCCTCGTTAGCGGCATCGTTGGAGCAGTGCTTCAAGGTTTCGGTTATGGTTTGCATTAGCCTCTTCTTCAGTGTTGCCTTTGCCGTAAATCAGAATGTTGTCGACGATGCCCAGAACGCCTTCTAGACCCTCTAGGGCTTGATTTACTCGCTTCTGGAATATTTCAGACGACGCTGATAAACCAAACGGGAATCGGCACCAACGGAATCGGCCGAAAGGTGTAGCAAATGTCGTGAGGAGACTGGACTCTTCATCAAGGACACAGTGCCAGTACCCAGATCGCAGGTCTACTGTGGAGAAAACTTTGGCTTGAGACAGGTCTGGCAACAGCTCGTCCAATACTGGCAGTTGATATGTCTCTCTCTTTAGGGCCTTATTTAGCGGTCTTGGGTCAATGCAGATTCTCAGTGCCCCGGACTTCTTTGTCGCTATGGCAAGACTGCTCACCCACGGTGTTGGCTGTTCCATTGGCTGCAGGATTCCCTGTGCAACATACCGGTTTAGCTCGGGTTGCAAGTTTTCTTTAAGGGCTGTAGGAACTCTTCTCACTGGCGTCATTACAGGCCGGACTTCTGGCATCGTTTCTAGACGTACTTCTCCGGGTAGGGTACCAAGTGAGCGCTCGAATACGTCTTTGTACTGCTGAACCAGCTCTACTTCTGTTTGAAGCTTTTTCACCTCCGTTTGGCTTGTCTTCACTGGTAGCGAGGCTTTAATAAAATTCTCCTCGTGGACTGTTATTAACTTCATCTGTTGAGCCGATCGTGCTCCGATCAGTGGCATCAGACCGTTCCTTACGACCACGAACTTAACAGAGTACTTCTTGCGGTGTTTTGGGTTTCGCACGACAACTCTAGCCGTGTCCACGGGCTTAACCTCGGTCCCATTCCATATCCTTAACACCTTGCGTCTTTGTTCCATCTTGTGGTTTAGAACATATTTTTCTGGGAGAATGTTAATCGATGTGCCACAATCAATTTGGAATCTGACTTCGTGCTCATTGACCACCATATCTGCATAAATCTCTTTGTCATATCCGTTGTGTGTGACATCCGCATTTACGATTTTGACGTTTGTCGGAACCGCGGAGATGACTGATATGTATTCAATCTCACTCTCATCGGATGCTTGCAAATCGTTGACTCTGTGAACCTTGCGCTTCGTATTCCTGCAAACTTTCTTAAAATGATTTTTTGATCCACATCCCATGCGTTCTTTTCCCCACGCTGGACATTTTTCTCTTTGAGCTACATGGTCGCCACCACAATACTGGCACGCTCACTTGTGGGTTTTCTGCTGTCGCGAGGAAGTATTCCGATCATTCCAATCATTCGTTTTGCTTCCGTGGCGGTTTCCGCTTAAAGCTTTCCCGTTTTTGGCCCACTCTAGCAACATTCTGACTCTGGTTGGAACCCGAAGTGGCTTTCATATGAAGCGCAGTGGCTTCTGCACTACGACATACATCAATACATTGGTTCAAAGTTAACTTTCTAACTTGGAGTAATTTCTTCCTAGTGTTTTGGGCGTTGATACCCAGTATTATTCTGTCTAAAACCACAAGTTTTGGCCAGTGCTCGAAGCTCTCACGTATGCTTCGATAGACTCATTTTTGCCTTGATTACGACTGTTAAACACAAAACGCTCGTATGTTTCATTCATTACTCCTAAAGTAAACTCTTCAAACTTCTCAAAGATTGACTCTATCTTTTTTCGTTCAGTTTCGTCTGTAAATGGCAATCCATTCTGAGCGCTTCCGGGCCAATACAGTGGAGAAATAGGGCGACTCGTAATAATACAGTAATTATGCCATACCTGTTTGTAGGTTTTCCAATTCTCCGCTATGTTGCCTTTGCTTACGTCTAGTTTGCCTGGCGGGACTATTCCATGTAATTGCAAGTCGCTTGGAGGCATCGCCATACTTGCACTTACTTAAGACGTTCCCGATCCTGTGGCGTTTTCAGTTGACATATTGGCTTGGCTTGTAGTTTCGTTGTATGCTACACCGCTGCCACCATGTTTTAATTCGTACGTTATGTATTTCAAATCAACTCGTGAGACAAATTCTAATTCAGTTTCTTTAATCTCCGAGTACAGGACACAAGTAATTAACAAAACACGAGGCGCGATGCCCATAATTATAAGTGATTGACAGCTTCTAATTACATATTGTTACAATTAGGGTAATGATAAAGAGAAACTATGCAATTGCGGAATTAACAGAACTACAGCTGAAAATATATCAGTAGGGATATTTTTCCACTGAAGTATTGCTTGACAGAAAGACAGACGGTGGGAAGAAGTTGTTATCACACAGTGTCTGATAACAAGCCTGTAGTCGGTCAGTTTGTTGGAAAACTAATGAAATAATGTATAAGATTACAGATCAGTCACATTCAAAGAAATGAAATGTTTGTGATAAAAGTTGTTTACTGTTGGGACTGTGAACACTCCATGTTTTTGGATTCAGATGTAGCCGGTCATTTTTGACAAAATTGCCGGGCCTGAAATCTATCAATATTTCCTTTAAAGGAGGCACTCCGTACCCGGACTGGTCCATGTGGAAGGTCATCAGTGAGATAATGAACAACAAATACCGGATGCCGAAACCCGAACACGTCAGCGACAAACTGTAAGTACATTGTTATAAGCTTCTTGTTTGCTCTTTTGACGGCTGTTTTGATCAATATTTTAAAGCGTTAAAGTCTATTACAGTAGTAACTCATGATTAGAAAGAAAAGGTAAATGTTTATGTTTTCTGGTCGTTTTGATTGACATATTTTTAAACGAAGATCTGCAAAGGGAAGCAGAAACATGACAGTATTAGCCTGAAATTCCAGGCACTCAGTTTGGGCCCTTCAGTTTAGCCTTAAAAAACCAGAAAACATATATCCGTGCTCAGCAGGGTTTGAAAATAAGAGCAAAGCGCCTGCTCTGGAATTCAGGAATAACAATGATACGTTTCTTCCAGATATGAGCTGATGATGTCATGCTGGCAGGAGGACCCCGCTAACCGACCTTCGTTTGAGGAAATTCACGAAATCATTATCTGTATGATTGAAGATTCGGTATGTTTGATTTTTGTTTTTACGTCTGTGATTTCCCACCTGTGTGTATGATAAGATTGTGTGACACCAAAGTCATGATTAGATATACTGAAACACTATTTTTCGGTTTAATGCGGCATTGCAAACAGTTTACCTGAACAGAGAGCTATATTATGATGTTAAAATCTGTAACTGATATATAATATTGTACAGTATGGAGGCTATTCCGCAGGCAAAACGGTTTCAAAATGATTTACATAAGTTATGAAAGTGAACCTCTTTATGGTAATAATATATATATAGGACCGTAAAGCGTTACGCACAAAGTGCTTTATGACACCACCAAAATGTATTTTTCTGTTTGTATCTGTCTAAAGAACTGTTGAAACTCTACATTGGACTTGGAAATGATTATGTCTCGAGTTAATGTCATGCTGCCTCAATCTCTCAATCTGTCTACAAGACTGTATTAGCTGTGCACTGGACATGAACATTTGCAAGCTCACTTGACTTGTGACCGTAAGTCCTTCTCGTAATTATATGCATGCTAAGTCGAACAGTGTTTACAGCACTACGTGACCAATCTGCACAGCTTATATATCGATTGTCAATGTCCTCTTAGTTAAAAGTGAGATACAATTTCTCATTCTGTCAACAGGACTACATAGACTGTGCACTGGATATGGACAAGTATAACAGTGAGCAGTACAAGAATTTGGACGAACCTGACGGTGACGACGAAGGGATTCGGGATGAGATTCAAAGTAATAATAGTGAGCGACAACACATTGTTTCACGGGATACATGTACGGACAAGTATAACAGTGAGCAGTTCAAGAACTTGGACGAACCTGACGGTGACGACAAAGGGACTTGGGACGAAATTCAAAGCACTAACATTGAGCGACAACACATCGTTTCACGGGATACATGTACGGACAAGTATAACAATGAGCAGTTCAAGAACTTGGACGAACCTGACGGTGACGACGAAGAGACTGGGAATGAGATTCAAAGCATTAACATTGAGCGACAACACATCTTTTCTTTGACGAAGTTGACTTGGAAAGCAACACATAAACAAGCAATAACGGCAGCTAAACCACAATCGTGTTCGTAGTAGGTTCAAACTGCGACAGTGTATGAATAAACTTGCTCTAATGGCAATACTGAGACGGCGCTAAAGCACAAACTTCTTTTATTTTCACCTTTAAAACCCTTCGGGGAGCTGGGATACATATTTATACACGCGTAACTCAGAACCAGCAATCTTCAAATTTGAAGATTTCACCGTAAAGCCTTAATCTTAGGTTCTTCAGTATTATGGTGGACGTAAGCGACTATTTACCAATTTTTATTTTAGTTTCTTTCATACTCATACAAAAACCGTTGTCCTATAAGGTAGCTCACACGGCGCATGGCTTCGTCTAAAAGTACTGTACAAACGGTCTGAGATAAATTGTGGCTGAGAATAGCTGCAAAGTTGCATTTATTGTACGTAACCAGAAATCGCTTTGTGTGTTTTCAAGAGTCTGGTAGCACGAAATTGTCTTTACAAATAGAAATATTTGTATTTCATTTGCTTTCGGAACGGTGTATTAAATTGAAAAGAATTAGCTTTTATCAAGTAATTAGTGTTTTAGACTCTCAAAATGGCATACACCGAAAGCTGCACAAAGAAAATCAAGTAGAAATATATAACGAACCTTCAATCATGGACAGTAGGATGTGATGGATTGCCTTAAACCTTATCAGCTGATATCTGGGAGGTAAAAGAAAATGTATCTTTACTGCTGAAGTAGTATTATCAATTATAAAAAAAGTTGAGAAGAATGTCTCGTTAAATTTTGAATCAGTCTGTAAAACAAGTAGTTGTTTTCTGACATCAAAGGAAGGTTTCTTTCATTGTTTCTCAAGTGGCCACACTTCCTTATTATGTGCACGATTTCACGGGACTCAAACCGAGGGCCTGTTTCTGGGTCACGATCTAAAAGGTCAAAGGAGGAGGTTTGTACTGACGCCAATTGTAATAATTGTCGACGTAAATTGTAATACCTGACGTAAATTGTAATAATGATTGACATAAATTGTAATACCTGATGTAAATTGTAATACCTGACACAAATTGTAATGATGCCTGACGTAAATTGTAATAAAGGACCTGACGTAAATTGTAATACTACCCTGCGATAAAATGTAATAATTTAACCTGGCGCAAACTGTAATAAAGGTTGACGTAAATTGTAATAACCCTGACTATGAAACAAAAGCAACTGATATCTGAAATCTAATCAATATCAGCATAGAGAAATAAGTTAAGCGAGATCGATTGGTATTGGATTGGATACAAATCGATAATCACGTTCAAATGGGCTTATTGTATAGATATTTTTGCGATCACTGATCGCTATCGACATCCTAGTTTGCAACCAGTCATACTACATACGATCGGAAGAAACTGGTATTTCTTTTCAGTCTCTTTAGGGAGGGGTGGAGAGAGGTTAATCTGTTTGAAAGGGGTGTATTATATTTCGGAGGCGGCTTTTAACCTCTTGGGGTGTAATTCAGCCCCCCCCCCCCGAAAAAAAATGTTGACATCAAATTTGAGCAATTGCCAAAAGCCTTGGCACAACTAAGGATTTTTATGGGCATATCTTTCGACATTATTTAAAGTACAGACGACGTCTTCACAGCCATCATTTTGCCTTTAAAATTATGGTTAAATTGAATACAAACTCGTGAGTTGTGAGTTTTTCTTTTCTTCTAGTTTGTTTGTAGTTTTGAGCTACAAAGTGATATTATCTAGTGACTGTATGGTTGCCCCTCTATATTAAACCCTCTCCAGCAAAACCTCCCCACACCAACCCGTCAACGTACAGTGCTTGAGATAAATATGACCCTTCCCCCGGGAGCATAATTATTGAGGATTTATTGTATTTTCAATACATCACAAAATTAATTGAAACTGCGCCATCTTGGATTTTGTTTTTATTACCATTGTAGGAACGGGTAAGTTATTGGCCATTTCCTGTGGATATTAATTATGGGAATTATGATGGGATTATATAATGGGAAACCGCTTTTGTCAAATCTGTCATCTTACAACCGGATTCTAAACCAAGAGAGCAAGGAAGAACGCGGCTGGAGAAGCCCTTTCGAGGTCTATTTCGGTAGAATACTGAATGTTCTGTTAAAGACCAGCTTGCGAGATTGTAGCTCTGCGAGCGAAAGTGAAAGTTCTGCTGAAAATCTAACCGCGAGCGACTGTCGCCGACACTTCAGTGTTTTGAAGAAAATTCGAAAGAAGGCAGCCAGCGCAACTTCAAGGTTGAACCGACGTATGATGAAACGACACATGACCCTACAAACCTGTAAATTACAAGATCAGTAAACTTGTGCGTTGTCGGCCAGACGCGGAAAATAGTATATTAGAAGATTGAAACTTAAAACGGAATCTACGGATTGGAATGTAAAAAGTAGCTCTTGTTTCCCAGGTTTGGACACAAGCAAATTTGAGAAACGAACGACGGCAAAGACGGAGAAACAAAGAAGAGAACAACAAGAAAAGAGAAAGTGAAGGAATTGAGGAAGAAACTATACATTCCACTTACAATAGAGGACATATTGGATTCTTTTTCAGAAATGGGATTCCATACTTCAGCTTCAGAAATCGAAGAAGAAATACTCAATTTAAACTCTAAGAAAGCCTAGGACCCCTTCAGCTTCCCCACTAAAATTCTTAAACTCTTACGAGATTTGATCTCTAAACCCTTTGAGATTCTTTATAATCATTCTTTTTCTTCTGGTATTGTACCAGATCAGTTCAAAAAAGCTAGAGTAATTCCTGTGTTTAAAAAAGGTTCACAATTTTTAACAGGGAATTATCGTCCAATTTCCTTGCTAAGTATACTTAATAGAATCTTAGAGAAATTGATGTACAAAAGGCTACTCAGTTATATTAATAAGAATAATATTCTATATATGATAAACAGTTTGGATTCAGAACTGGACATTCCACAGACCATGCCATTTTATGTATTATTGATAAAATTCAGGATGCTATAGAGGATGGGCTGTTCTCCTGTGGAATTTTCTTAGACCTAAGCAAAGCCTTTGATACTGTTAATCACTCAATTTTGTTACAAAAATTGGATCACTATGGTATCCGTGGTTTAGCTAAGGATTGG
>JANSTQ010027344.1:0-10950 GCA_026167885.1 Bergia puertoricense | reverse complement strand
ATGGATGGATGGATGGATGACTGAAGAATGAATGAATGAAGGAATGAAGGAATTAATTAATTAATTAATTAATTAATGAGTGAGTGAGTGAGTGAGTGAGTGAGTGAGTGAGTGAGAAGGAAGGAAGGGAGGGAGGGATTGTAGGAGGAAGGAAGGAAGGAATTAGAGAGGATAAAAATTATAATTAAATATAGTAAACAACTTCTTCCAATTCGGTCTCTTGAAAACATAAAATGTAAACTCTGAAATCTATTGTAAAAAATTAAATTCTTTGAACTATCGGAGAAATCATATCATTACACAAAATTATCTATTTCTAAAACTTAAATTAACAATTGGAAAAAATATAAATCATTTGAATCATTGAAAACAGATTATAAATTTATACAGTGTAATAAATGATGGGTAAAAACAAAATTAGAATAATTTAAAATAACGAAGTTCACTGAGATTTTCGAGGCTGATGAGAAATTGTTTAACGAAACTTGAGAAGGAAAGGTCAACAGTTGACGGAGTGGAAAACCAGTACCAAAGTGTTGGGGCAAGGAGCGAAAAGCATCTATTCCAGTTTGAATTTTGAAAAGGTTTATAGAGGCAAAGGTTATTATTTGTGGAAGGTCTGATTGAGTATTGGTGTGTTGGGTATGAGAGAAAATTTCAAAGCCACTCAGTGCAAGATTATGTAAGCATTTGTAAGTCTGCACTATAATTTGTTGGTGAACAGTTTCTCTAATTGGCATTATCTTAATTGACACTAATAACAAAGTGTCTAGTTAATATTACTCTGGAATCTCAACGTTACGATATTGTTAACGAGATCGGACTTTGCAAGTAGTTTTGCGATCTATGGCTTGAACACAAACCGCAGCCGTAACATACAGCAACCTTGAACAACAAATGCTTCAAGATATAAATTCTACTCTGCTTTATACAAGACGTTAGCTTCATTCAATTTTATTAGAGAAGCTTGCGTTAGAAAAAAGCTACACGCTTTTTTGTAAGAACCAGTAAATATTAGCTGAGCCTCTTTGTTCTTAGTTTTTACGACAATTCGAGTCTCACTTGTACTCCATCTGCGTTTGTTCCTGGGTGAGCTGTATAATTTGTTGTGCCAAGAACATGCAAAAAATCGTTTGCGTTGTAATCTGAGCCTCAATTGTTCATAGGTTATTCTTAATTTTTATGCAACTTTTTGCCTCGTTGTTTATAGAAAATTGTTCTTATAAAAATGCGTGTATACACGAAGGAAATATTCTTTTTCACGGATGCGATGGCTGTGCGGGCTGGAGCTGCATATTCTGCAAGTGGAGAGAGCCGGTGAGGGTGCAATAGATCTTGGCCAGGTCTGATGGTGAATATACATTTTGATTCAGTTTATCTACCAAATGGATTAATTTGCAGAGTTGGATCTTAAATATTTTATTAACTGTAATTTAAAAAGTCTGAAGCAAGATGGCTAAGCAAAACTAAAAGATTTATGAATATACCGCCCTATATTTCATTGCATTTAGGTATATAGGTATATAGGTACTGGCTGTAAAAAGTAACCGCTTTATAATTTATTATGTATTGTATTTTAATTAATGAGACTCTTTCTAAAATAACTGTGTTTGAGTTTTGTAACCGACAAAGGGGGTGATTTCCATAACTTAGGACCTTGGTATTGGACTGTGTGTTTTCATTGTTTTTTAAAAAATAGGTGCTTGATGGCCCATGATGTGCTACTAAACTCTCATTAACTGTACCCATTATTTCCCTTTAAACAGTTTGGGAGAATTTCGCTTTTGATATTAGATAGTTTGCTGCATGTGATCAGATCCTTTGTTCTCACAACCAAACAACTTATTCTGTATTGACGTTGTCAGGAGAGGATATATGTTGATAAACTGGCTGGAGCTGAAAGGGTTAACTATTTATTCGGCAATAGGTCTGAGCAATCGGTTCATGTAGCAGTACTTTTAATTTTTACCAATGAAATGAATAACCAAGCGTAGGTGCATCAGCAAATCTCGATATGTCTGCTCAATGAACAAATAGTTGTGAATCAATATGTGCTCCATAGTTCGTACGCTTTGTTAACACAATAAAAGAGTTTCAGAAGCTATATCAGGAATAGATATATTTATATTTAATTAAATGTGTTAAGTTAAAGTGCTGTACAATTATCCCAAGCAATTCCTTCTGAGCGATAGCCCTAGAAAGGAAATGGGCCCGGTTGGAATCAAACGAACAGATCACCGTTGCTCTACCTACTGAGCTGCAAGGTCAGCTGGGAGCTGGCCGTGAGTAATTAAGATGGCAATGTACGGCAATAGAACAGGGATAATCAAGTTGTGAATTATTAAATACCGGTCAAGATGTCTGACAAAGTTAAGAGTAAACGTTATTTTAAAAATTGCATACACCCTTTTTTTTATAAGAACCAGTTGAACTGGAGACTCTTAATTAGTTTAATAAACATCACTAGATTCTGTTGCTGATAGGAGTGACATTTTGGGATTTGTTTTAGACCAGGAAGGAACCAACTAACACTCCGCTAGATGCTTCATTATATCTCTTGTGAAAAACCGTACAATGTATCGTATTTGTACCCCAACCTCTGTGTTGGTTTGTAATTTGTTGTTCCAAGAACATGAAAAAAATTATTCGCGTAGGAATCAGAACGTCAATTGTTCTTACATTGTCCTTAATTTTTAGGCAAATTTGTTTTTATAAAAAAAAGCGTCAGTGACCTTTTTTTGCAAAAGATACCTGGGTATTACTGTCGGGTAACAGGCCCGTAGGAAGGGGGGGGGGTTCACGGGGGGCGCCCCCCTTCTGCCCCCCCCCCTCCCCCACGGCAGTGAAAGGTCCGTGGCAGTCTGCTCAGATAATAAATAAAATTTACTATAAGATATAATATTTTTGTTGGCCAAAAATCCTTTTACTTAACCTGTGAAACAATCTCTATAATCTACACGGTAAATATAATCTCGGGTGTTTTAAATACAAAAATTTTCCTCCAAAATATTATGCCCCTGAGTCCGCTATGATGTTGGCTCGCACCCCTAAAGTGAAAATTCCTGCTACGGGTCTCGGTAATCTTCATTTACTTACAGCTATTGTACATAAAGACAGTTTAAGAGTAAGTTGAAGCTGAAAGAAATTAGTTTTTTTCATTACGTTTAATTCTCCGTTTCATCCGTTACCTTAACTCCTATCAACAACTGGGGTCGTGGGTGAAGCGCTGGCAGAACACGCATGTGCTGTTTTTTGAACGATATGCTTTTCAAATATTGTCTTCGCCCAAACAACTCTAATAAGGACAAGAGCCTGTAGCCGCTGCATTAGAAGCATCGAACAGGGTAATGTGTAACTGACCCCGTCAATACTCAAGGCTTACTCTGGGGCAGAAACTCGCCTTAACTCGCCTTTAACTCGTCTTATCTCTCCTTAGGTCGCAGCGAGTTAAGGCGAGTTCCTGCCCCGGAGTAGGCCTTAGTCAAGCAGTTGTCAACATAACTGTACTGTGAACTTGTTTGTTTGAAGTATTCCGTGGATTGTTAGCAACCCTGTACCCAAACACTCACTCTGTCGTACATGACATAACAAGACTTGCGGCCGTCTTGAATTCACATAATATTGTCGGTAGACGTCACCCTTCCTAGGACTTAGTCCCTGTACTTGAGATCATCAATGTTAAAGTAGCATCGGGTGCACCAAGTGAATGGAACGACCCTTGATGTAATTCATTGTCCGTAGCGACAGACGGAAGAGGTTTCAGTTCAAACTGTATGTTCTTCTTTTAAGATATGTTCGATGACACTTCGGCTGTCAACAAAACCGTGCTATGAACTTGTTTCTTTGAAGTACCCCGGACACTGTTACCATCCTTGCTTGTCTCCAGATAGCCTTTCTTTCGTACACGATACAGGTGTTATCATTGTCTTTTGAAGACTCGTTGCTTGTGCGTAGAATAGATTAAATGTTATCAACAAGTTTTCTTGTTAATTCAGTTAAATCTGGATTCCCAGCCACCACTGAGTGGTAGAAGATGAACTGGCGCTACACTTATGAGCTGGGTTTATGGCATTCGAGCCGTAATAACCAAAACTGTCTTCACAGTAACTACCTCGACAGAGCGCTCCGCTGGACGCGTCCCATTCGCAACCTCTTGATTTACTGTTAGCACTGTCCATTGTAGCATGGTCACCAGACCCCTGCCAAAACCGGCCCGTGCACCGCTCACAGCTGTGGCCGCGCACGCTCACATATTCCACCTGTATGCAGGCCGATCCTTTGGTCCATGTTGTGATATCGGCTGATGTCAAGGTTGCTCGCACATAATCGTCGTATTTGAGACCGTCGGTATCGAAGTTGCACGTTGCGCGCCAGTGAGTAGAATGACCCTTGATGTAGTACATTGCCTGTAGAGACAGACGATAAAGACTCCAGTTGAATTTGTCCTCATTCTGAGGGTTGTTCTTGCTTAGAGGCGAGTTCTTAACCAAACCGTTGTTTTTCAAAGAGAAAGATTCCACCAACGTCCACACCATTCCTGGTTCCGACGCGAAATCGCAGTAAACTTTGGGATAACCTCCTGTCGAATTACGAATCCTATATAAACCAGAAGTGGCCATCTCATTGTATTTTATGATAGTTGGACAAGACGTAGTCATCTGACAAAGTTTTCCCTTCACACCGTCAGGACAAACACATTTGAATTTGTGTTTGACGTCATCACACAGCTCCACACAAGTCCCTTGGTTGAGACACGGGTTGGAGCGACAGCAGCCGTTTCGACAACCACACGCCACGGCGTTCTCCTAAAAATTATTTTCAGAAAAACTTTTCTTTTTACAGAATACAATTAATTTTTTTAATTTAACATTTTTATAGTTTATTTTATAAGTTACAAACAATTAAACTTACTAGAAACAGCAGTACAAGTGCTTTCCTGTTCCCTTTCAAAAATCGATAAGTCCTCTTCTTATAAGAACCTTACACCCTAAACTTTCCCCGGACACGCAGTGTAAAACATTATGTTCTGACTACCCTACATTCTTTTATGTTCGATCCTAAAACTTGTTAGTGTAGTGCAACTTAATTTCAACTTTAATATACCAATCTTTACCATACACGTAGCGGTCGAGCAGGTGGAGTTCTTAATAAACTAAACTAAACTGTTCATTTCTTTGTTTTGCCTTTGGCGCCTTCCTGAGATCTACTTCAGATTAGTCAGTAACCTTGGGCCCAGTTCAAGCTTAGTGTTAGAGCCTTAAGCCTGGTTCACACTTGTGAAATAAGCATAAGCACAAGCATAAGAAATTTAAACAACAAAGGAAAAGACAAAGGAATACCAAGTGTGCGACGAGATGGAACAAGATCACACAGGTGTATCATTGTCTTTTCCTTTGCTATTTAAATTTCTTATGCTTGTTCTTATGCTTATTTCACAAGTGTGAACCAGGCTTTAGGGTATGGGTTGATGGGTCGACTGTTACACTGACTAGGAAGTGATTGTATAGTAATTCATTTTTTTAAAAGGTCAGCATCACCATGTTGTTATTTTTACTTTCAGTTCGTTTTAAACGATTCACTCGACTGTCTCGCGTCAGTCATATAAACTTTAAATTTAAGTGCTGCTACTCCAAGACAAACGTTCTTGTGAAAATAAGAAATAAATTGCAACCTTTAACACCGGCCGTTTTTCAACTGTTCAAGAGAGTTGAAGCTTTCCGACGTAATGAAGTGAGAGTCGGCAAGTGTATTGTAGCATGTGCATGATTGTATGCGAGTTGAGAATTGTCCAGTTGTGAATTGTTTGAATTGTTGAGTGACTAGTGGGTATATAAAGAGTTTGTTTCTGTGAGATTGTTCGCCGTTTTGTGCAGCAACTTCGATAGATCCAAACTTTATATTAACAATAGTTAAAGTTAATTTGTTTTCTTACTAAAGTAAAGCTTTAATCTCTGAAGCTTGTGCTACTGCATCGATTGGAGAATACGTTTCCCAGAGGGTTTGTCCCACGAACGAAGGGTTTATCTCTGGGTTTTTCTTACCGGGCGGGGCACGTTATTATCTATTTTTATAATAGTCGCTGAATCGGTATTTAAGTATGCACGACACAGAAAACACAATTTCAAGTGCATGAAATGTAAAAAATGCACTCAGTTTTGTTTTTAGCGAATATAAAATATAGCACGTACCGTGCATTACTATACGAAACCAATCTGTGGTGCGCAACATAATTTTGCTGCTGGTGTTAATTCGAATGCGTAAGCATTATGTTGTTATTTAAATTATCAATTGGTGCGCATTTTTGTGTAAGCATTATGATAAGCAGTGGAATTCAGCTTTCTTGTGCGTTGCAGAGAGTACTACAGTGTGCAAGACATTAAAGCACTTGATGCTGTATTACTGTGTGAACACAATGTTATGCAAGAGATTAAGCACTTGGTGTGCATTACTTTGTGAGCATTTCAATAAGCAAGAGATTAAGCTTTTGATGTGCATTACTGTGTGAACACAACGATGTGTAACTTGGTCCAAGAGATTAAGCACTTAGTGCACTACTGTGTGAGCAATAGATGTACAAAAGATTGAGCACTTGATGTGCATTAGTGTGTAAGCACAACGATGTGCAAGAGATTAAGCACTTAATAGGCATTACTGTGCGAGCACTAGATGTGCAAGAGATGAAAGCACTTGGTGCGCAGTACTGTGTCAGCACTAAGATGTGCAAGAGATGAAGCACTTGGTATGCAGTACTATGTGAGCACAAGATGTGCAAGAGATGTGAGCATTTGGTGTGCATTACCGTGTAAGCACATAGATGTGCAAGAGATGAAGTACTTGTTTTGCATCACTGTGTAAGCACTTAGGTGTGCAAGAGATTAAGTACTTGGTGTGCATTACTTTGTAAGCACATGAATGTGCAAGAGATTAAGTACAGTAATTAGTGTATCGTGTTGATTGATTGATGTAAGAGTAGCAATAAAATTATACTGTCAACAGTACACTGTCACACTCCAAAGAGTTTTCGTGTTGTTTTTGCATATGCGGAAAATAGTTATGAATAGGTTTTTTTTCTGAATGTCTCATCAACTTGTTATCGGTTGCATTCTAACACCTTGGAGTTAAGCTGTCTGAATATGGTGAAAACTGATCTTCTCTGACTAAAGCCTTCGGACTAAAACAAAAATGAGTTGCCTGTTTCTTAGGGGACTTAGAAACCATACGTTACTATGGTCGTTAAATTCTTCTTTATGCGCATGCGCGTAGTTACACCATTTTGCTGGAGAATAAACTTCTTTTAAAAAAATAGCTCCTAAACGGATCGACATCAAAACTTTATATTTGTTTTCAATCATTTTTGGAACAAATAAATCTTTAGTTTAGCTTCGTTTTTGACCATTCAAACTACAAGAAACTCTTACTGGAATCTCTTGCTGACGCCATCGTCTAAGAGCATGGGAATAAGTCAAAATCGAAAAACAAACTTTTGCATCATTTTTGCTCTAAGTCCGCCGGTGTTCTGAAGAGACCCATTTTGTTTTAATCACCCTTTTCAGTTTGTACCATTTGACATCGTGCACAATGTCAGCACAATGGCCATAATGGCTGGGTTGCGTGGGTTTCAACAGGCATGCTTTACTTCCTCACAAAGTTTTGTGCATCAACAGCGGTCCTCCTTTATGTGTCTTTATACCGTAACGATATGCATTTTCTCGGGCTTACAACTTCCTAAATCGTCTGAATGAAGAAATTAAAGGCAACAAGCAATTGAAGTGTATTCCGCCGCAAGCTGAAGTGGTAACAGTGTTGGGTAGGTTTTTAAGAGATTTAGTGAAGCCGCATTGGAAAAGTTTACATTCAGGATTCATATATTGAACAGTTTTGAGATTTAAAAAAATACTATCGAATCTTGTAGCTAGAGAAATGCGGTGTGACTCAGTTTTAACAACATTTATAAACCTTTAACGCTGACGATTAACTACGTTAGTACTTACTCTTGGTGTAAAGTACTGTTTCAGATCAAAATACTTGTATCCAGGTTTGATCATGAAGCCGGAAGATGAAGTTTGTCGGTCTTGCTCAAGGAGTTGACACTTAGAGTCCTTTATTTGATACGCCTTACAGCGACATTCTGATGTGCAGCAGCTGAAACATTGCTGAACGCTGGACACGGTGATGGTCTTGAACACGCTTCTGCCGCCAAAATCTTGGATATATTCGTGAGCTGAGAATCTTCCGCCATAACTCACAGCTTTACAGGTTTCCCCGGCTGCTTTAGTTGGAGGTAAATGAAGAAGCAAGCCAACAGCTGTGTAAAGTATTAATATCATCTTTACACAAGAAACGTAAAATGTTGAGCTGTGTATTTTCTTCAGTTTTGGTTATACTTTTTCAGTTTTTTCTTCCACGATGTTATTCATGATATCGGTGATAATATTTCGTTCACTCATCTTTATCAAGGCTAGGGAGTCCTGCAAAATACTGAAAAGCTCAGCAAAAGCTTTCAACTCTTAAGTGTTCCTGCTGTCTGCGGCCATAAATAATAAAATACTGTATGTAAAAATAACCAAAGAACTGACCATCCTGTTAAACATCGTAAATGAAAACAGTGAAGTTTGAAATTGAACGAATCTTTAAATTACAACCTTCCAGAGCAGCTCTTAGTAAATTTAATTAACCTATCAGCGGGTTCCAATCATTAATTTATGCAATCAAGCTAAAAATATAAAGAACAAAGAGATCTATTTAGGACAGCTATCAAAACAAAATCTTCTTATTAAAAAATCAATGTAAATATTTAGAAACAACGTATATCATGGGTTAAACGTCTTCGTCTTTTCTTTTCTTTTCTTTATCTAATTAAGATACTGCTTTGAGTTTATAATATTTTTGTTATCTCTACATGTAAAATATATTGGCACTTTTGTGTGCACCGTAACAGTAAAGGCAGACATCTTCCATCGGAGAGCTATAATCGTTGAGACCCTACCCTTACTTTTGAGTACATTTTTAACTTTGAGATGATTTCCGAGCCTCGCACACGTTTTGTGTTGTTGTATTGATTATTATCTCAGCGCGAGTTTTTTTGTGTCAAATTTAGCAAAATCCCTTACGAACTCATAAACGGCATATTTATGGTTTTATTAAGAAAGCCAGTTTTTGTGCTTTTGAATTGTGATATAAGTTGTATATTCATTTTGTCTCTCTTTAAATTTCATTCCCGTAGATACTAAGTACTTCGTTTACTTAAGGTTGGATCTTTCGATAACGTGGTTGGGGATAATTAAAAAATATATTTACACTAGCCGAATGCAGAAGAAAGGTCTTTTTGCACATCTCGAATTCTTAAATAAACTTTATGGAAAAAAAATTGCACGTTTTCTACTCCCCCTCACTCCCTTAATACTCCTCCTCCCCGAAATCAAATTGTTGGTTCACTTGGACGGGAAAATATTTAGGTCAAGAGTATGACGTCATGATCGAGAGTCAACTAATTTCCAAATCCGGCCCGACCTTTCTTAGTCGGTAAGTATTTTATCATATGAACATACAGTTTTGTAAAATGTACAAAGCGTTTTGAAACAAATTTTGTAAATGATCATGCAGAAATTTCCGAAAATTTAATGTAATAAGAAGATACCTTTGAATGTTATATGGAATGGACAGTACAAGACATATAGACAAGCGAAGCGAGTTTAATGTGAGGTCTTTGAAAAATGCATAAGCATGTATTTATCCCCAAATGGCATGCGAAGGCATCTGATTACTTGTTAATCATACACTATCATACTACAGTGGTAAATGCTGCAATCATCGTCATCATCAGCGCCACGTGTCGCCTAGGGCACTAGCAAAGGTCCTCCATTCTGTTCTGTTCTTTGCAGCCTGTGTAGCTTCTCCCCAACTTTTCCAACCAAACTGGTTTTGCTCCTTCTCTACAATCGTCTGCCATGCATCCTTTGGTGTTCTCTGCTGTCTTCTTCCTGGCATTGTCCAAGTTAGCTGCAATCAACTTACGTTAAAATTTTAGACTGATTTAGTTAACATCTCCAACCGTGTTGCCTAATGTAAAGCAGACTGGGCGATTGTATGTACCATCAACTCCCATCAATGCCAATGCCTGTGGTTCTTTCTTTCCAACAACTACAACTGAAGTACATGTATGAGAGCGTGGAGCCTCCTGCCAGAGCTAGAACTCAACCGCCATGCCTGTATTATAATTACATCCTTGCGGCAGGCCTCTGACCATAGATCGCACGGACTGTGACCTTTCTGTAGCTCACCAACCATTAGTGTTAAATAAAACTAAGTTAGTTTTCGTTGTTGTCGTTGGTCGTTGTCCACTGATTCTTTGTCTCGGTTACATATACTTCTGTTGGTATTCACGAATAAGATACTTACATTTACTTGTTGTTGCGTCTTTCAGTGTTGAGTTTGTTTCTTCTTTTGGTCATAACGTAAGCGTTAATAATTGTGCAGAAAGATTTTGACTTCTTTTTTGTCCTGCAAATGATTTCCGCATTCGAATTGCTAACAAAGTTGTATATTCACTATATGCGTTTGTACCCAATTTCCTCGCACACACCGGTCAACTGTGATCTGACTGGTTAATGGTTCTCTGATAACCATTCAGAAATTCCTTTTCACTTTTCTGCATGGTAGTCTCTAATTTCTGCAACGATTTCAAATTTTTGCACTGTTACTGCATGCCTCGGCTAGATCAGAATGTAAAATTTTTGTTATTGTTAAATAAATAAAAAACGCGACCGCGCATTAGTTATCTGAAAAAATACTGGAAAAAGCTATTTGCACTTCCTATACAATGCTCTGACGAACGGTTGTTACTTGAAACGTCATCCACCGAATGACATGTTCGTATCATATCATATCATATCATATCATATCATATCATATCATATCATATCATATCATATCATATCATATCATATCATA